>JAIUZE010008941.1:0-16627 GCA_022085475.1 Heliosperma pusillum | reverse complement strand
TTGTAATCATGTACATGGGATGATGGACGTGCAAGCACTAGCCAAGGGTATGACGTGGACCTACGCATGGGAAATGGAGCTAAGGTAGCCGCAGAGTTTCCACCCAGTGGGAACCAGTTCTTCTTTTGCCTAATGGTTTAGAGTTGTATTTAAATAATTGCTCTTATGTACCAACTCTTACCAAGAACATTATCTCCATTTCCGTGTTAGACATGGAAGGTTTTTCATTTTGTATTAAGAACAACTGTTGTACTTTTGCTTTTAATGAAATGGTTTATGGCGAGGGCATTTCTATTGGAGGTATTTATGTTCTAGATATTGCAAAAGAGGTCTATCATGTAGAAAACAAGAAGCTCAAAACAGGTGAACCTAATCAATCATACCTTTGGCATTGTCGTTTAGGGCACATAAACGAACGACGCATAAAGAGACTTGTTTCATCTAAAGTACTCAAGCCATTCGATTACGAATCTTATGGCGTATGCGAATCTTGTCTTCTAGGCAAGATGACTCGTGCTCCTTTTCCTGGAAAAGGAACACGAGCAAGTGAAGTATTAGGACTTATACACACGGATGTATGCGGTCCAATGACTATCCGAGCTAGAGGTGGTTATCACTACTTCATTATTTACAGACGACTTGAGTAGATATGGATATGTCTACATTGATGAGGCATAAAAGTGGATTGCTTTTGACAACAGTCTCAAGAATTTCAAAATGAACAGTAGAAAAACCAATTGAATAAAAAGAGTAAAAAACCCTATGATCCAATCGTGGTTGGTGAATACCTTGAACCATATGAATTTGATTTCAACCTGAATAGACTGGTGGTATAGTATCACAAATGGACTCCTCTGGAACACCCAATTAAACGTTGTTCGAAAGGGAAATCGAACTTTATTAGATATGGTTCGATCTATGATGGAGTCTAAAGAGCTTTCCTGTTATTTTTGGGGTTTTGCTATCTTATTTGCAATATTTTCACTAAATCGAAGCCTGACTAAAGCGGCAAACAGGACTCCATATGAGATATGGACAGGAAAAGTCCCTTATTGGTCCTTTATGAGAATTTGGGGATGCGAGGCTTTTGTTAAGAATAAGTCTGACGATAAACTCGCACCCAAATCTGACAAATGTCTTTTTGTAGGATATCCAAAGGAATCACGTGCTTATTACTTCTACAATAAACACGAGGACACAGTGTTTGTGTCTCGTGATGCAGTCTTTTTAGAAAATGATTTTATTTCTAAAAGACAGAGTGGGAGAAAATTTGAACTTGATGAAGTCCAAGAGCCACAAACCGAAAAGGACGACGAGGAAAACGTTCCTTCTTCGTCTGGTACGGTCATTATTCCTTCGGAACCTAGGAGGTCAAGCAGAATTAGTCATCAACCTGATAGATACCTTGGTATTATAGAGGAAGGTGATGACTATAATTTGCTACTTTTTGAAAGTAACGAACCTACTACCTACAAAGCAGCCATTTGTAGTCCCGACTCAAAGCTATGGCTAGGAGCCATGCAATCCGAACTGGATTCTATGTACGACAATCAAGTATGGGACTTGGTTGATTTACCTAAGGAGGTACGACCTCTTCAGTGTAAGTGGATCTATAAGATCAAAAGTGGCATAGACAAACATAATGATGTTTATAAAGCTAGATTGGTGGCAAAAGGTTTAACCCAAGTTCATGGTCTTCACTATGACGAAACCTTCGCCCCAGTCGCCATGCTTCGATCCATAAGGATTATCTTAGCGGTTGCCGCATTTCATAATTATGAGATTTGGCAAATGGATGTCAAAACCGCCTTCTTGAATGGGATTCTAGACGAGGAAGTGTACATGACACAACCTGAAGGTTTTGTGGATCCATCAAACCCTAAGAAGGTATGCAAACTTAAGAGATCCATCTATGGTCTTAAGCAAGCATCCAGAAGTTGGAATCATCGTTTCGATCAGTTTATTAAAACAAAATGGTTTCACTCGAAGTGTCGAGGAACCGTGTTTATACATGAAGTTTAGTGCGAGTAAAGTAACTTTTCTAGTCTTGTATGTAGATGACATACTACTCATTGGGAATGATATTCCAATGCTCACTTCTGTAAAGGAGTGGCTAGGAAGACATTTCCAAATGAAAGACTTAGGAGAGGCCCAGCGCATCTTAGGTATCCGGATCTATAGGGATAGATCTAAAAGGATAATAGCATTAAGTCAAGAGACTTATATTGATAAGATTCTTGATCGGTTCAACATTAAAGACTCTAAGAGAGGCTTTATTCCTATGGGAAGTGGGATCACTTTGAGCCCGTCATGAGTGCCTACGAAAACAGAAGGAGGATTGACGCATGAAATTGATCCCCTACGCTTCAGCCGTGGATCAATTCATGTATGCTATGATGTGGCACTCGTCCCCGGGAAAAAACGTTTTGCTATGCCTTGCGATGACAAGTCGTTACCAAGCAAAATCCAGGTGTGAGAGTCATGGATAGCCGTAAAGAACATCCTTAAGTACTAGAAGGACAAAGGCTTCGTATTAGTGTTTGGAGGCGAGATGAGTTACGTGTAAAAGGGTTACAAGATGCAGTTCGAACAGATGGGATGACTATGAAACATCCCAATCGGCTACGTTCGTTTAATGATGAATGGGGAGCTGTTTGCTGGAAGAGTTCCAAGCAAAGCGTTACAGCGGATTCTACAACAGAAGCAGAGTACCTTGCAGCGTCTGAAGCTGCAAAGGAAGCTGTGTGGATTCGGCAATTTTTGGAAGGACTAACAGTAGTCCCTACTGCCAAAGATCCTATCACAATTTATTGTGCTAACAGTGGGGCTATTTTCCAGGCAAAAGAGCCCAAGTCTAGTAACAAGTCTAGACATGTACTTAGGAAATATCATGTAATTAGAGATTACGTGGACAGAAAGGAAATTGACATTTGTAAGGTTGGGAAAGATGACAACATTGCTGATCCTTTAACCAAGCCTTTATCAAAGGCTAAGCATGATGGTCATGTCGTCACAATGGGATTGAGACGTGTGCCAGAATTCCTTTAGATTATGTAATATGTAATAATTGAATGTTGTATTAATTATTTCATATATGATAATGGCATTCATTGTTCGAGTTTTATTTTAAACTCTTTTATTTAGTTTGACTAAAGTTAATACTTTGTTTATCCGAATAGATTGTTGGACCCTATTCAAGTGAATAGGACGAACTTAATATTTTGTCCCTAGTCACTCAATGAGGTGACGTCTCGAAATGACTAGATTGTAAGTCGATCGATGGTTGGTTCAACACCATGGGGTCATGGAGATGACTTGTCGTTTACATAGACAGACTGTATGACACTCTGTCGGACAGTGACATTGTAGAGACCCTTAAATCAATTATTTGATGCCTGGTCGTGGCAAGGTCTTCTATCTTATTCCTATGAGTCGATTCTTTTGACTGGCGACCGTCTATCTGAGTCGGTGCAGTTTCCGATTGGTTTTGGTTGATGTTCTAGGTCGTGCCGTAAAAAGAGGTCGATGGACATCTTCTGGATCATGGTGATCTGCATCATACAGAGTAGAGGAATCACAACAGGAATGTCCACCACGTTGGGTTAAAAACATCTTTAGGGCCATCGAGGAGACGTTACTGTAAAATGCGTGGCCACGCCGGAAAGAGATTCTATGGTAGATTTTCCGCGGTCATAAGAGTCAGGGACAGTTACTCTCCTTCGAGAAAACCCTCTAGATATTGTCAATCGGCAATGCGACTGAAAGACACCTTGCGTGAGTGGGAGATGTGATAAAGAGACAAGAGAATTGGTGACGCACACTTGTGTCAGACAAGTGGGAGATTGTTGGAGTAGGTGTCCTCCACAATAGTGCGCCAAATAATAAATCTTATTAAGGAATATAATTGGGATATTTATTGACTATTTATATGATTAGTCAGTTGATTAACGTAAATCAATAACGGTTGGCTGACTAGAGTTTGACGTTATTGTCGTATGACGGCGGTGATCAAATGATCCCTTTCGGTCACACCTAAAGGATGAAATCCAAATAGTAACTAATTATTTGTATATGATACAGTTAATTAGTACATTACATATATTCGATATGTACGAGAGTTAATTATTAGAAATTGAGTTAAGAACTCAAATTCGATTAAACTTATTTTTCACTTATGCGATAATTGACTAATAAATTTATATCTTATTTTAATACGATTAAATAAGATTTAACTTAGTAATTAATCGTTAAATTACTAAATTAGTTGAGGTTTTGAGATAGAGGTAATTAGTTAATTATATTTACAAGGAGTTGTAAAATAAATTAACTGAGCATTGTGGGACCCATTATATATTGATATAATGGTAAAATATTAATTAAAATGTTAAGTACATATTATTTATTTAATTGAGTCATATAATTGTTATATGATCAAATTAACACTTAATTATACAAGATAATTAACCATATGATCAATAAGTATTTGTGAGACAAATATCAAAAATAAAAAATGGACCAAACTAGGCCATTGTGGCCGGTTAGATTGCTAGTTACATGGTGATGATTGTTGCTCTTGTTTACACTCTTTAGTTACCAATTGAAAGTGACATAACAAGTAGAATATAATCATCACTTATACTACAACACTCCACCCTAATGCATGTGATTATAAAAAGCAAAATAAGAGCCTTGTGATGCTCATATGGACCGGCCATATTGCCTTTATAAGGGCAATATGGTTGTTCATTTTATTTGTTCATTTATGCTTGTTGTTCCTTACTTCTCTCAAAACTCATCTTCTCTCTAAAAAACTCTCAAATTCTAATATTTACTAAGTATTACTAGTGTAGTAATATAGTCATAATATTAGTAGTATAATATCTATCTTATTATCTAGTTAATAATAAGGGTAGATTATTTGGGTCATCTTGGTGCAACTTAGAGGAGATCTTCTACTTTGGAGATTACTTGTGTTCATCCATATTTGTAGCTCAAGAACAACAAGAAGGAGTTCTTGTTGTGCCCATATATATATTTTCCATATCAATGTGAGGAAATTTCTTCTTTTATATAAATGTCTTTATATTTGCATGCATGTTACATAGATCATTAAATACTAAATTAACAAGTAATTTAGCAACTAATTAGAAGAGTCTAATTAAGGTCTATGGACTTTCAGATTCAACTGATAAATGGCCTCTTCCTCATTATATACTCCATCCATGTCATGTCGAATCATTCGAAGCTCAAAGTCCTCATCTTCATCATCCTCTTCCTGTTCATTAGAATGAAAGAGACTTGACTCATCAAAAATGACATGTACACTTTTTTTCCATTTTCATAGTTCGTTTATTGTATACTTTATAAGCCTTACTACGATCCGAATAGCCAACAAAAACAGCCTCATCACTACGAGTATCGAATTTACCCAAATTGTCTTTGCCATAATTGAACAAAACATTTGCTTCCAAAGCATCTAAAATAGGCAATATTTGGTTTCTACCACGTAGCAATTGATAGAGAGTTTTGTTTAGCATCTTACGAATCATAATTCGGTTATAAATGTGGCATGATATGTTGACAGCTTTTGCCCAAAAACTTTTTGGCACTTTACTGCTAATGAGCATAGTCCTAGCCATATTTCAAGAGTGCGATTCATGCGCTCCACAACCCCGTTTTGTTGAGGTGTGGCACGTGCGGAAAAGTTATGGCTAATACCATGTTCATCATAATAAGCTTCGAATGATGAACTTTCAAATTCGGTTCCATGGTCGGATCTTAATGAGATGAGCTTTTTATCAAATTTGTTTTTGACTTATTTCAACCAAATTAAGAATTCATCAAACGCTTAATCCTTACTACTCAAGAAAAGTAGCCAAACATAACGTGAAAAATCATCAACAATCACACACAAAAAACGACTACCACCTCTACTTCTTATTCGCATAGGACCACACAAATCAGTATGAAGAAGTTCAAGAGGTTTTGAAGTACTAAGAAACTTTTTGGATTTAAAGGAGGATCGAACATGTTTTCCTTTTGCACAATTTTCACACATTTGATTAAGGTCGAATTTCATGTTAGGAATGCCATTTACTAGATCGAGTTTTCTAAGGGTGTTCAATGTTCTAGCGTTTACATGTCCTAATCTTTTATGCCAAAGCCATGAGTTGTTCTTTAAAGGGCTCATACAAGATAATGTTTGACTTGGCAAGGCACAAAGATTAGTCAAGTAAACGTCTCTACCACGTTTTCCTTCCAAAATAACTTCCCTTGTATTTCCATCTAGTACACGACATTCACTAGCACAAAATTCAACAATATTACCATTATCGCACAACTGAGATATGCTAAGAAGATTATGCTTCAAACCTTTGACAAGCAACACTTTGTCGAACCAATGTGACGATGACTTACCAACCTTCCCGATTGCAACAATTTCACCTTTCTTACCAACCTTCCCGATTGCAACAATTTCACCTTTCTTATTATCGCCAAACGTCACGGTGCCACCTTTGTAGGCTTGTAGCGAGAGAAATTGGCTTTCACTTTCCGTCATATGACGAGAACATCCACTATCCAAGTACCAATTGTTGCGGCCTCTTACTAATGCCTATAAGAAATCAAACTTTAGTTTAGGAACCCAAACGAATTTGGTCCCCTTTTTGTGAATCACATCATTTATCAAATTTTTTTTGGATCCACATATTTTTAGCAGCTTTGATGTTCTTATTAATGTCATTCCATCTTTTTGCACAACCATTAAACACATGACCGGTATTATCACAATAATTGCAAATTATATACTCAAGAAGGCCAGCGTACTTTCTTCTTCTAAAGTCGGTTTTGCTTGGGTCTTGGTTTCGAACGCAATAGTGAACGTATTTGTGTTTGAAACCGAGTCCAAATTTTTTTTCACCATTTTTAGATTGACTTGTAAGAAAGTCTAAAACAGTTTGGCTTCCTTCCCATTTCTTGTAAAACTCTTTTGCAACCAGTAACTCTTTATTCAAGTTTTCAACTTTAGCAAGAAGGTCAAGGTTAAGATGCCCTACTTTGTCAAAAGCATTTTTAGCATGATTGTTCTTATCTACTAACCTCTCATAGACTTCTTCAAGATTCTTAACATGGTTCTGACATGAGGTGAGGTTTTTTAACAGAGAGTCACGTTCAATAATTAAATTATCAACTTGTCGAATTAATGACTCGTTTTCAGTTTGACCAGCAGATGTCACAATGGAGTTCACTGTGACATTGGACAAATTAACCTCTTTAACAAGAATAACATTTTATTTCTTTAATCTCTTGACTTCCTTTTTAAGAAAAGGTATGATGTTACTATGTTCTAACTCATCAAGAAACTCTTTAAGACAAACGTTTTCTTCGGCTATGTCCTCAATTTGAGTTTGCATAGCTTCAAGTTTTTCATTCTTTTCACGACATTTGTCAAGTAGATCATCTATCAATAAACAAAATTTTTCTTTGGAGAAGGATCTAACCTTTGTTTTGAGATTATTTACCTCATCATCGGAATCATGATTAGAATCATCGGAATGTGCCATGAGACATTTTGTGGACACTCTCTCTTGAAGACTCGGGAACATCAAGTTTTAGACGAGTTTCCATGCAAACTTTGGCATCCAATTCTTCCCCGGAAGACTCTTCTTCTTCGGAATCAGACATACCCTAGATTGCAGACATGGCTTTGTGTTTGTATTCTTTCTTTGCAAAATCACGTTTATCTTTTGATTTGAACTCATTCCACTTAGGACAATCTTTAATAAGATGGCCTTTTTCACCACATTTAAAACACGAGACTGTGGAAGAGGTTCTTTTCTTAAAGAAATGTTTCTTACTAGAGTTGTTGAACTTTTGATGTTGATGACCATTGATTATATCTGCCATATTTCTTGAGTACATGGCTCGCTCGTCATCTCCATCTTCGTCCTCATCACTTGAGGTAGATTTGAGTGCGAGTCCTCTAACTTTAGAGCATTCACCCGCACGCTTCATGAGAGTTAACTCATGAGCCACGAGTGAGCCCATTAGCTCATTGAGGGTTAATGTGGATAAATCTTTGGCTTCCTCAATAGTCATCACCTTTCGTTGCCATTTATCACTTAGACTTCGAAGGATCTTTCAAACTATATCCTCGGATTCGAAATTACGACCAAGACTCTTAAGTTCATTGACAATACTAGAAAAACGAGAAGAAAGATCATTGATTGACTCGTCACGTTTCATATTAAACATCTCATATTGTTGCATGAGAAGGTCAATACGATACTTCTTAACTTGAGACGTTCCCTCATAAGCAAGGCTTAAGGTGTCCCAAATTTCTTTTGCCGAGGTACATCCGGAAATCCGGTTAATCTCTTGTTCGCCGATGCCATATTGAATAATGGACATGGCCTTCGAATTTTTCTCGACTATACGATAATCAGCCTCGACATACTCTTATACCAATTTAAGAGTCAAGGGCGAGATCACCTAAGAGGGGGAAGGGGTGAATTAGGTGTCTATTTTAAAATTTTAAGTTTAATTAAAACTTTTTTAATTAATCTATGATCTCTAAAATACTACTTGGAAGAAATGACAAGTTGGTACTTAGATCTAGAAAGTTAGAAGTAACCAACAACAATCCAGCAGGTAAATGTCACAATGGAATCAACAGTGAATTCAGATTGCAGCGGAAATATTAAGAACGAAATAGACAAAACTCAAGGATGTTTTTTAAATTGGTTCTGTCACTACTCCGCGACCTACATCCAATGTTATCTAATTAAACATCTTTGAAATAAACTCATACAAACAAAGAACCCGAATAATAAAACAACTCCACAACCTACTCCGGTTGATATTTGCTTAATGCTACTCCGCACCAAGACTTATGATCAACGCTACTCCGCTAAGAGACTTCCCCAACTCTTTCTAGTTGCTAATTGCTTAAGATAATTCTATCTCAAGACTTGAATGAAAGGTGGAGATAATCGTTTAAATACAACTCGAGATCATCGAACACATTGCTTGATTTGTTGCAACGAACTAGCTCTTTAAAAGACTTAAGAAAATATTTTGCAAAAATAATTAAGTATAAAATGTTAACCGTTTTTTGCAAGGATAGTTTACTAGATTAAAAACTCAAAGTCTTTCAAGCTTGAAAGTGTTTTGTTGTAGCACACTTGTTCAAATGAAAAAAGTGTGGTATTTATAATGTAAGGTAGAGTGTACCTTACAATAAAAATAACACACTACTATGAAGTAGAAGTGTTTAAAATAATATTAATGAATTGAAACTTGAACAACAATTTAGGTGGTTAATTGAGGCACATGAAAACCGTGACCCCTTATGCAAGAAAGATGAATTAATGCATAAGTAACCAAGTTTACTAGTAACCTTAATTTTGCAGCTACACTTAGACAAAATAAGGGTTAGGTTTTTCATTAAGAAAGAGCATAAATGGTAGTGTTCATGGGGACCATAAACATCACCAAATATAGTAAAAGTAAGCAACCTATTTTTAGCAAGTGTCTTTTTCTCCAAGACAACCAAGAACTTCATTTCAATTATAAAGATCAAACCAGAATTTTCAGTAATGTAAAATGTTGATCAAAAATTTGAAAAGCTATTTTCAAGAGTTAAGTAATTTCGAAATACGTAAGAGCCAGAAACCAGAGTGACATGTCACTGTTAGTTTTGAAGTACAAAAACATGTATCAAGTTTGATGATTTCTTCTTACAACATTATGACATTAACAAAGACGATCTTCATCTTGATCATTCTTGGACATCTTAATTAGCACATGGAGCATTCCATCACTATAAAATTAAGACTTAAAAGGCACACATTATATAAACAAATAAGACTAATTTGTCTTAAGGCATCATCAACATTCTAATCTAGACATGGTCTCAACAATGTACGTCATGGACTTTTCTCTGTCACCCTTGTATTTTTTTATGTCTGGCTATGATACGAGTGTATACAGGACCATCTGTCAGCGTGATCAAAACACGAGGGTCCGCAACCATGGTAGTATTTAATTTTAACTGTATACTCATTATATATGTTAAAGTCAATTCAATATACGAGAAGATAAATATGCTAAGAAGAGTATAAACCATATTCAGCTGACTAAATTGGTAAGAGTGAACTTTTCTTAGTCCAATATCCTGCTAAATCCTGTGATACTGGCATTATAAACGTGATATTCACTAGAACGCAGAGCATGTGTTATACCCTTAATGGAATCCACAAACGGGCAAGCAATGTCAAATAGTCTGGAATGCTGGATACACCTTATACTTGAATCCAATCCGGTGATCAGATACTGGGACACAACGATAATATTTTGGGTCACGTAGAGATTTATTGGAATCTTGCGTATACAGCCTGCCTCTAACACCCCTTTCAGATCCCGCAATCATATGTTTCCACAACTCCAATTTCATCTCGAAATATTGATTTCTAGATTATCGTCTCCTTTTTTATTTGCTCCAGTGGAGTATCATCAACGTATGCTTTCCCCTCTTTGACTAAACGCTCAACCATTTCAATGGGGCGGGAGAAATAGTCAGATGTAAATGAAATACGATTATAAGTAATCCTCATAGCATGGAGATCTCCAATAATATTTTTCGACAAGGTATTTTCCTTGGTAAGGTTAGTATAATCAAAGAAAATATTCAAGGTGGCATTATACATATTGAGCAAAGTTGCTTTGAAATGTTCGATGTGTAAATAGCCGCGAGGATCGGGGGCGAACCGTAAAAAAACGCTACTCGGTTAAGCTTAGCTGCGTACGGGAGATCTATTGAAGGTGGCATTATAAATATGATCAATTACTGCAAACACAACACTGACTAAATATCACAATTCGTAGCTACTCTCAATATATTTTGTATACTAAAGTTAAGGGTTTAGCAAAGAAAACAAATTTGGAGCTAAACTCACCAACTTTTAACAATTCGTAGTTGTATAATAAAGAACCATTAATTACGACTAAAACAAGAGTCACGATGAATGCTTACGGGGTAGCAACCTGCCGACCTTGGGAGCTGTTATCAGTCGTGTTGCTCGGCTCTTCCCGCGGTAGTGCCCCGATAATGGTGCCAAAACTTTGGGAATATCTGAATAAGGGTTGTGTTAAAGAACGTCGACACATTACAAATAATGTCGAAAATTTATAATGACTTTTCAACATTGCCCTCTTATTAACTAATAACTATCACCATCACTCCCTAAAAATAAAAAACAAAACGAAAAATTATTCTCACCAAACAGACGTCTTTTTGACCAAAAGACGTTTTTTTACCAGAAATATTTTAGCAAGAAAGTTATACGACAGTTTTTCACCTTTTTTACCATTTTTCTTACAAATCAAATAACGTATTTTCCAATTAAACAGTCAAAAAAATGTCAACCGATGACAGTAATAACGATCAAGGTAGACACGTAAACAACGACGATGCTAGTCACGATTTTCAAGAGGTATGTTTACGTTTTGAATTACGTTTTTTTGTGTTTAAACCGTCTTTTAAAAAAAAACTAAGAACACGATGACGATAATATAACACATCCAAACCTAGACTTCGACGTGTACTGTTCATGGCCAAGGTTTGGACGTATTTATTTTTTTTAAAAAAAATATTATTACTTATACATAGCTTTTTGAAATTCGTGTAGGATTTCGGTAGCAACGGTGTCGATTACTTGGAACCTTTCACTACGAATAGAGTATTTACTTCAAGTAAAGAAGGTTTTAATTGGGCATATCAAACTGCATTTAGACTTGGGTTTGGCATTAAAAGAGAAAGTAACAAGAGACGGGGCCGTAACACGGAGCTTCGCGTGGATTATTTTGTTTGTCTTAGAGGTGGAAGACGTCCTAAAAATAGGCATGAGGACACGTTAATGAGGGCTAATACGTCTTTTGAATGGTGTGATTGCAAATTCAAAATGAAAATTGTTGAAGTACAAGCCGACCTTCTACAGTGATTACTTTACATGGGCTGAGTCGGAGTACATAATCATTCTTTGGTGGAGTATTGTGACGGCGATTGATATGACGCTAATCTCGATGATGATGAGTTGGCGTATATTGATGCCCAAGTTAAGGCTTATGTACCACCGTCTATGATTAGCGCAGAGACTACATCAGCGGAATCTAGAAAAATCACGACCCGCAAGGCAAAAAATGTACAACCGGGGTTAGAAAGTGAGGACCGAGGATAGAGAAGAAAGAAACCTGGCACACCAGATGTTAGCACTTGCGGTTAAGCATAAATATGTGTACTATTGTGTTTCAATGAGTCGACTAGACAGCTAACTCATGTGTTCATGGTTCATCCCGAGGCCCTTAAGATTGTTCGTTCATACTATTATGTGGTTATCATGGATTCCACATACAAGATGAACAATTATGGTCTTCCACTTTTTGAAATGGTTGAGGTCACACCAGTTAGGAGGACATTTGTAATCGCATATGCTTTTGTGAGGTACAAGTCAGAGGAGGAATATACTTGGGTTTTACGAGATTTGAAGGCCCTTCTCAATGGCGACGCTCAACCCAATGTTATTGTTACCGATTTCGAGAAAGGATTGACGAATGCGATTCCCATTGTTTTCCGAATTCCTCTCACCTGCTATGTCTTTGGCATATTTATGCTGTCGTGGACACGAGATCACTTGACATCACACATGACGATGTTTGGGCTAAGTCCATTAATTCGAAGTTATTTGGAGCAGTTGTGGAAGCGAGGACACGAGCTGAGTTTGACAACGACAAGCAACCAACAATAGTCTTCACATAAGTACGTGAAGACAACCCCAACTTTCGGTACATATACGCCAGTGTAACGTCTCCCCAAACGTAGGATGTATACTATTGGTATCGGCCAATAAGAGAAACAAATGTGGACGTATCCTATCCCTAGATTTGTAGACAAAAAGCGCCAACCCCAACAATACGGCAATAAAAGCATGTGCATGCTAATCATCACCACCGACCATCGCACCTCACTAACCCCAACAATACGATTCTGTAAAGTACTCGATCGAGAAGAAATTAAACAATAAAGTCTCTCGATCGACTAATTCTTCCTAGTCGACAAACAGGGACCTCGATCGAGTATAAACATCAGTCGATCGACCAAAAATTTGAAAAAAGTGCTCGATCGAGCGAACACAGGTACTCGATCGACCAAAAAATTGAGAAAACTGCTCGATCGAGTGAACACAAGTACTCGATCGACCAAAAACGCACAAAAAAAAGCTCGATCGAGACACTAAAGTCCTCGATCGAGACAAACACACAGCGGCATAAACAGTTTCGGTTTATGAAATCAAATGAAAACAATTTCGTGGCCTATTCTCTGATACCACTTGTGGGAAATCGGTATTACCACAATACAATTATTATAGGATTATAACGAAATAGTAATAACTTGATAATACTAGTCATAAACGAAAACAAGAATAAGAGTATAGATTTAGAAATCAACCTCCGGTCCTAGCAATTGGCGTAAAGAACAGATATATCAAGGTAGATATCCTCCTAATCGTTGCACCCAAGATTGTATGAGATATGCCCTTGAATTGCTAGAAGTTTTCAAAAGTTACTGTTAACCTTTTGTTTTGTGTTTTGTGTCAAAAGTTACTGTTAACTTTTGTCTCTGTGTGAATGATGGAGGCAGTAGTGTGAAATTAGGTTAGAAAAATCAAATCTCAACTTTTCTTCTCCTGCTTCACACTTTGCCACTCACGGCTCATAGGGTTTTATATGGGGAGATTTTTGTCTCCTCCAAATAACTACCCATTGACTAAAAACCGAGTGTATCTGGATACTTTCGTTTTTGGTCATTTTAGCTTCCAATATAATGTAATATCTTATAATCGTCATTTGTCAAGGACCGACATTATAATACATCATTAATTATAAATATCCGTATATTTATAATTTGCCAATTAATTATAACGGTTTATGTTTAATTAGCTTACATTATATACAACAATTAAATATAACATTTTATATTCAATTTACGAATTACAGTTAATTCATCTCAGCTAACTTTATTTAATCATTATTAAATAATCATCTCATCATCACATTGACTAACCTTTTAGTCAAATACACTGACTAACCTTTTAGTCATATAATAGGGCATCAATATGATTATTTTCTCAAATAATCACATCTCTCAAACACATCCTATAGGTGTGACTTTTAGGGACCAGTTGATCACCGCCATCTGTATGACAATAACGTCAAACTTATCTAGTAAGCCAACCGTTATCGATAAACGTTAATCAACTGATTACAATACAAAGTATACCCTGTGAACCTACAGAGATTTATTTATGTTATTGCACTAACTGTGGAGGACACTGGCTCCAACAATCTCCCACTTGTCCGTACAAGTGTATGTGCGATATCCGATTCTCATATCCATAATAAATTTCTCGCACTCAATGTAAACCAATTTGCAAAGTCCGTATTCACAAAGGTCGTAGTTTACAAGTGATCTGTATCAAGAGTGGTTTCCCCGACTAGAGAGTAACTTAACTGATAAACGAATCTTTATTCGAGCATGGCCATGCATTTCAGTTACAGCTCCTCGAGTGGCCCTGAGAAATAGCATATCCTGATAAAGGTTGGATATTTTCTTCAACTCGAATCTTGCAGATACAAGCGCAGTATGAAATGACCCAGTGAAAATCTACTTAGCCTCCTGTTACGGTCGACCATGAGAAAGAAACCAAAGTCACCCAAAAACTGCCTTTATCTCAAGAGACAGTCGATAGTCAAAATAATCGACTCTAGGAACACTATGGATGTCCTATCCACGACCTGGCACCTAATGTTCCGAAACATTTAGGACTCCATAACGTCGTCACAAAATTGTCCTGCGAGGTATCATTATAACTCGCATATGTGATCGATCAGTCAACTGTTTGACTTATGCCTCGTTGAACCCACCATCAATCGACTGCACAGAATAATTGCCAGAGTTATCAGCTCATGTAGGCGATTACGGACCAAAACAAATATAATGTAATTCAGTTCACTTTGTGGTGTTCAATGTTGTCAGTACAACCCACATGAAAAACAAAATATAAAACAAAACGATGATTTTATAGATAGTTTTTATGAAAAAGATACAGGCGTCTAATCCATATAAAACAACTAATACAACTCAGGAACACGTTTGATTCCCATGGAAATAACGTGCCCTTCATGCTTATCATATCTCAATGGTTTAGTGAGGGGATCTGCGACGTTATCATCCGTAGCAATCTTGTCTATCACTATTTTCCTTTGCTCCACGTAATCTCGGATCATGTGAGCCTTCCGTTGTACATGCCTAGACTTGTTGCTGGACTTGGGCTCCTTAGCCTGGAAGATGGCACCACTATTATCACAATAGATGGTGATCGGTTCATCCGAACTAGGAACTACAGTTAGTCCTTGTAAGAATTGACGCATCCATATAGCTTCCTTCGCAGCCCTGAAGCACATCGTACTCGGACTCAGTCGTAGAATCTGCTAAACAGTTTGTTTGGAGCTCTTCCAGCTGACCGCAGCGCCATTAAGAGTAAAAACGAATCCAGACTGAGATTTTGAGTCATCTCGATCCGTTTGGAAGCTAGCATGTGCGTAACCGATTGCGCATAGCTCAGTGTCACCTCCATAAGTCAATACCCAATCCTTAGTCCTCCGTAGGTACTTAAGGATATTCTTAACATCCATCCAGTGTGTTTCACCTGGATTGCCTTGGTATCGACTCGTCATACTCAATGCATATTCCACGTCTGGACGTGTGCATATCATGGCATACATGATCGATCCTATAGCTGATGCATAAGGAATCCGACTCATGCGCTCGACCTCTTCCGATGTCTTTGGTGCCTGAGCTTTACTCAACTGCATCCAAGAGACCATTGGAAGGTTCCCCTTCTTGGAGTTGGTCATGCTGAACCTCTCAAGAATCTTATCTATATAAGACTCCTGACTCAGGGATAACATCCGTCGTGATCTATCTCTCTAGATACGGATCCCCAAAATTCTTTGTGTCTGGCCCAGATCTTTCATCTGGAAATGGTTCTTTAACCAAACTTTTACCGAAGTTAAGAGAGGTATGTCATTCCCAATCAAGAGTATGTCATCGACATACAATATTAGGAAGATAATCTTGCTCCCACTCGACTTGATATATAAGCATGGTTCCTCGACCGATCGAGTAAATCCATTCTCTTTTATCACCTGGTCGAAACGATGATTCCAACTCCGAGAAGTCTGCTTAAGTCCATAGATGGAACGCTTAAGCTTGCATACCTTCTTAGGATTCTTAGGATCAATGAAACCTTCGGGTTGTACCATGTACAACTCCTCCTCCAAATAACCGTTTAAGAAGGCGGTTATCACGTCCATCTGCCAAATTTCATAGTCATGAAAAGCGGCAATCGCTAAGATTATCCGAATGGAACGCAGCATGACTACGGGTGCAAAAATTTCATCATATGCAATCCTTGCACTTGAGTGAAACTTTTGCCACTAGTCCGTCGCCTTTTAGGTATCTGGTTGTCCTTCTACAGAATGCTTTATTTTGTAAAGTCCATTTGCAACT
>JAIUZE010008940.1:0-30216 GCA_022085475.1 Heliosperma pusillum | reverse complement strand
AGTGTTCGATTTCTCCGTTCGGACACACCATTCATTTGTGGTGTTCCAGGTGGAGTTAACTGTAGTACTACACCACAGTCTTTGAGGTGTTGATCAAACTCATTCGAAAGATATTCGCCACCACGATCTGAACGTAGTGCTTTAATCTTTCTATTCAGTTGGTTTTCAACCTTATTCTGGAATTCTTTGAACTTGTCAAAGGACTCACTTTTATGATTCATTAAGTAGACATATCCATATCTACTCAAATCGTCCGTGAAAGTGATAAAACATCTATAGCCATCTCTAGCGTTGATTGACATAGGTCCACACACATCAGTATGTATGAGTCTTAATAGGTCAGCATCGCGCATTCCAACACCTTTGAAGGAAATTCGAGTCATTTTGCCTATGAGACATGATTCACTCGTGCCAAAAGATTCATAGTCAAATGGGGATATAGTCCCATTGTCAATGAGCTTCTTCACGCGTTTTTCATTTATGTGTCCCATACGGCAATGCCATAAATAGGTTTGATCTTTGTCACCAACCTTTGCTTTCTTACTACTCACATGCATTATATCTGTGGTTTGATCTAAAACATAAATCCCATTCATGGAAACTGCTTTACCACAAATCATTTCGTTAAAATACAGCTATTATCCTTTATTACAAACGAAAAACCGTCTTTATCAAGTACGGAAACTGAAATAATGTTTTTAGATAAAATGGGTACATAGTAACAGTTATTCAGAAATAACTCAAATCCACTCGGGAGTTGGATTACATATGTTCCCACTGAAACGGCAGCTACTCTTGCTCCATTCCCCACTCGCAGGTCCATATCACCCCTTGCGAGAGTTGTGAAGTTTCTTAGGCCCTGCAAATGATTGCACAGATGAGAACCACAACCAGTATCTAATACCCAAGTTCTGAAACTTGCATGGTTAATCTCAATCATATGAATAAAAGATGACGTACCAACAGGAGTGACGCGGCCTGCTTTTACGTGTTCAGCATACACGGGACAGTTCCGCCTCCAATGCCCAGTCCTGTGGCAATGGTGGCACTCCATGTATTCTTTGCTCTTTGTCTTGCCTTGTGAGCTACTGCTAGTCTCACCAGGCCCACTCTTGCCTTGCCCCGGCCTTTTGAATTTTGGCTTCCCTATAGTTAGGTTGGCCTGAGCCTTGCCCTTACCTTTGCCCTTGTTGGCAATCATGAGAACGTCCTGTTTCAGACTCCCACTCAATTTCAAATCACTCTCTGTCTGTACGAGGAGTAAGTGGAGCTGATGAAGACTCTTCTTCATATCATTCATATACTAATTTGCCCTGAAAAGGGCAAAACCATCATGAAGTGAATGAAGAACGCGGTCTATGACGATCTTCTCATCGATTTTGCAACCAAGTGCCTCCAGTTTCTCGACATTCTCAATCATATGAAGAATGTGTGGGCTAACTGCTTGGCCCTTCTGGAGTTTTGCTTCAAAGAAGCGACAGGTATGCTCATAGCTAACGATCCTCGGAGCTTTCGAGAACTCGTTAGAGAGCGTGGTGAAAATTTTATTCGCACCATGGGCAATGAATCGCCTTTGAAAATTTGATTTCATTGAAAAGATGAGTACGTTCTTTATCGCACCCGCCTCCATCATAGAATCACTATAAGCAAGTGATTCATTTGCTCCTGCATTGGGGCCTGGGTTGGGCGGTAGTGGCTCAGTCAAGTACTTGAGCTTACCGTCCGCAATGGCAGTATTCCGTAATGCCGCCTCCCAGTCCGCAAAGTTGGACCCGTTATTCTTCATTCGCGTTGACTGATTCATAGTGTCCATGAAAAGCTTAAGCCAGGACTCACGTCCGAGCGTGGCACTTGGCATTGGGTCATCAGTATGGCCAGCCATTTGTTATTTAGCAGTTATATCTGTATATAACGGATTCAAAAACTGTGAAAAAAAAAATATGATAAGTATTCATCGTTTTAAATTTTTGAGTCTAATGAAAAACTGTTTAATGCGATGACTCGTGCATTTATACAATTGACCTCCCTCAAGAATTATATAAATGATCCCAAGACTCAATTTCTGTAAATTGATAAGCCAACCTCTTGGCTAATTATACTTTTAGAATTCCTGGTCGATAAATTTCTGTAAATTCTATCTTTAGTCCATCATAATCACGAGATATTACTCGTACTATAATGTTGAGATAAAAATAGGTCAACACTCACTACTTACCCAACGTAGAAGGGGTCATATTATGACTTCCGACGAGAAGGGGTTCATAGTAGTTTTCCCTATAAAGACTAGTTTCAATTTTATTTATAGGGGAATGTCCCATCATCTTAACTTTAATTCATTTTAAGTGAACGAATGTCTAGCAACTCGAGAATGATTTAAACTAAGGTGATGGCCCTAAAAGCGAGTGACATTTGTATGTCCATGATTAAAATATTCAAACTGTATGAATCATTTTTCATGCATTTTTAGGTGGTTTGGTTTAGGCGGAATATGATGCAATTATCTATCATGTGAATACAGCAACGAGAATGGAAAAATAAAACGCAAAATAAAACACCTAGTGTGGCCTAACTACCAAAATGAACAAAATACAAGTTTGGAATCCATCCTTATGGACCCGAGAAGCTTGACTTGATGTTCCACCTTGGTCCATATAGCGGGAGTGAGACATCCGATCTCCATCTTGAATCTTCTCAAAATACATTTTAAAAATTACAAATGTAAACCTATTTACATTCTAATTCAAAATGATTCCAAAAATTAAAAGTACATAGGGGAGATACGAGATCTCAAATTACAACCAAGACTATGTTTCCATCATTACGAAAACATAATCTACTAAGGCCACACTAGTAAATTACAACTGATTGTACAAAAATGCGTAAAATTAAACCATTCAAACAACATTCAACATAATAAAAGAATCAACTAAAATTAATCATACAAAACATAATGCATAAATTATGTTGATTAATTATCCAAACCACCATTAAATCATGTGACGATTCCGTAATCCATCACTAGATTTCAATCAAAATCCAATGAAATTCATAATCAATATGAATAACAACAACATTACTTTAAACCTTTTTAAAATAACATGGTATCAAAAATTTGTGAACTTTTTCACAAAAACAATCATACATTATCTTCATAATGTACAAAACAAAAAAACCGGTATAAGAAAATAAACGAAATTTTTTTTTTTTTTTATTTTCTGTTCATACGTGAACAGTAGCAGGTTTTTTTTTCTCTTCTTTCTTTTCTCTCGGTTTATAACAAAACCGGAAAAAACCTTACAAAAAAAAAAATTTGCAGTTGCTGCCATTTAAAAAAAACACAGAAATTTTTTTTTTTTTAATTTTGTGAACAATACATGAACAGTACACGCCAGAAAAAAAAATCAAATTAAACGGTTTTAATTCGATCATGCTTATATTAACTAGATCGGTACAAACAAAACAATATCTAATCGATATTAAACATTGATACAAAAACTAGATGATTCAAATTAACCTTTTAACATGAATATCTAGATCATTTTATACCGAAAATATAAAGCAAAAGGATGTTCATAAACATTCATATCAAATTCCATTTACGTTTTAATTCAATCATTATTAAACCAAAACATCTACAAATTCATATATTATTATTTCAACCTTTTAAATTAACAATATTTGAATCAAAATGGATCCCCCAAAAAAAAAACACACGGAAAAAAAAAACTTGTGCCGAAATGATAATTTTTTTATTTTTATTTTTATAAACAAAATTATACAAATTCAAAATTTATGAAAATCATATGAACAATTTCATAGCCCTAAGGCTCTGATACCACTTGTGGGAAAATATCCGTATACTTCCCTTTAAATCATACAGGATTATAATGAAATTATGATTATATGATTAATAGTCATAAACGAAAATGCATAAAAACAAGAGATTAGAAATAACCTTTAGTCCTTGCTTAAAGGCCTAAGAACAATATCAAAATGATGATATCTCCTAATCGTAGCACCCAAGATTGAATGAGAAATGCCCTTGAATTTGCTAGAAATTTTTCAAAAGTTACTATTAACTTTTTTTAAATTTTTTTGTGATGTGTGAATGATGGAGCACAAGTGAATGAATTAGGGTTAGGAAAAAATTTCTCCCTTCTCCTTTTGTTTCTCACGGCACCCATTAGGGTTTTTGGGGAGATTTTTTTCTCCTCTAATTAACCACTAATGGACCGAAAATTCCAGAGTGAATCTGGACTTTATTTCGGTTAAATTCGCTTTAACATATAATGTGTATTATTATTATGAATGTCATTTGTGTTGTCATGTATTAATATGTCCATACAACATTTTGTAGTCGATACATTAATACCGGACTGACAACATCTAATATGACAATCGAATAATATATACGTTAATTATAATTATCCGTATAATTATAATTTGCTAATTCAATATAACATTTTATATTCAATTTACGAATTAACATTTTAATTCGCATAAGCTTACATTATATATATGCTGATTAAATACAACAGGTTATATTTAATTACGAATTACTTTTAATTCGTCTCAGCTTATATTATTTAATCGTTATTAAATAATCGTCTCATCATCACATTGACTAACCTTTTAGTCAAATACACTGACTAACCTTTTAGTCATATAAAAGGGCATCAATATGATTATTTTCTCAAATAATCACATCTCTCAAACACATCCTATAGGTGTGACTTTTAGGGACCAGTTGATCACCGGCATCTGTATGACAATAACGTCAAACTTATCTAGCAAGCCAACCGTTATTGATAAACGTTAATCAACTGATTATTATACAAAGTATACCCTGTGAACCTACAGAGATTTATATATGTTATTGCACTAACTGTGGAGGACACTAGCTCCAACAGTAAGGCTTGATCTCAATTATTTATTATGAGGGGTCATGTCAATTTATCATCTATCTCGTTTAAGTGAACTAAATCGATGAAGTAACGATAATTTTAATTGACACGGTCTAAGACTCGATGAAATATGCATGTCATGTTATGGCGATTTGGCAAAGTGCAAACATATTAAATAAAAATGCAAGCACAGATATAAAATTCCTAGTATGGTCTTTCCTAGAATATAAAATCATATAATCTATTACAAATTCGGAAACCAACTCCTTTGGTAGCTCGCCTCCCAAGGTCACCGTCTATCTCGGAACGCCTTTCCGAATGGCACCGTTTTTTGGAAACTCCGTAATAAAATAATTACAAAATATAATAAAATTACATAGCTTTTCTATTATACATTTGTAAAAATAAAATATTAAAATAAAAGTGATACGAGATCACATTAAATTACAACCGAATCAATATTCTCTTACATTTCGGGCAATATCTATTAAAATTAACGCCATACAAGGTTTAAATTACATAATTCAATATTACATAAACAAAATATGACATTCATAAAGGAAAATATGATATTGATAAATAAAAATGCAGCATAATAATATGTATAAAACATGCTCATTTTAAATGCCAAATCACTCTATTTTAAGGTTTATATCGTATAAAACCCGGTTTTATGGAAATGCGTGATAATAACATTTTAAAATCACCACACAATACTTAAATCATATTTAAGTCCAAGTTAATTATCCCAACTGATTTAGGACTCAAAATTTAGTCATCACTCAATTTTTGACAATAATTCAATTGTTGTTATATGATTGCTCATAATTTGACTTTAAAATCATATTTTAATCAAATAAATCCAAATTTAATTACAATAATTTTAAATTTTGAATTTCAAATTTTTTTACATTCTGTAAAATTTTCATGACACTCATAATGTCAAAAATCAAGGTTAAAAATTTTGAATTGATTTTGAGAAAAATCGGTTGCGCTTTATCGGTTTTATCAAATAAAATACATAGAGCTTGTCAAAATTAATCTAATTAAATTTTCAACTTTAGATCTGAAATTTGGGACATCTATAAAACCAAAAATAATTTTCTCATGACATGAAATTTATTTTAGCTTTATTTGCTAAATAAGTCACTATTTATGCCATTTTTACATTAAAAATTAATAAATCATGCTAGACAAATCACATTCATCTAACATTTGCCAGTTGGTAAGGAACACATGCATATGACAACATACTAAAATTTCATGGTCCAATTCAAAGCGGAACTATTTTAACCATCTAACCTTCATTTATTCCATTTTATCATCTAAAAATCATAAATCATGAGAAATAAGTCCACTTCACAAGGTCAGAAGATATGTCTAACTGAAACACCAACCTAGGGGTCAATGGTGTTTTGCAAATGACTCAATGTTCACACAACAACCCAAGGATTGTAATGAAAATGCAGCAGTAAAATATATCAAAACAAGGCTATTTTTGTGGGATAAGTTTTCTAATTTTTGTAACAAATAAATAAAACATAGGAACAGAAGAATAATCTCAAGACTAGCACATAGACTAGACTAACTGTTGTCCAGAACTTGTTCTTAGGCGAGCCAAGCAGAGACTAAGAACATGAACTGCAATGCTAACCTAGATAAACTATGCTAAGCAAGACACAAGCACAATTTATCAAGGCTAACCAAGTAATCAAGCCAAGCACAGATTACTTAAAAGAGGATTCAACTAAGCCAAGCACAAGTTGAAAAGGAGAGAACAAATCTCATGTATTTTCAATAATCAAAATTTGAGTTCTGTCTACACCAAAAGGCTCTTTATATAGCGCATTAAAAAAGATCTCTACCACACAACATAAAGCTACATCTAAGGCCTTGCAATGAGCCTTACAAGAATACAAAACAGATGCAAAAGTCTACTAATAAGACGAGCTTGGACAGACTGCAATTTGGACAGAAAAGCAACTGAAAAAGTAAGCTTGTCCCTTTCCTGAAATGGCATTGTTGAGCAGTTTTCTTTTGGGGCTTGTCTTGGCTCCCTTTTGCTACCACATGATGTTCACACATTTTGGATCATTCAAGGATCAACTTGTAGCCTTGGACGTGCACTTCAAAGTACTTGAGCATATACAAACAACCTTGCTGAACACAAGTGCTAAGCTGACTTTCAGTAGCATTTTCTGAAATCAGACATGTCTTGCAGGCTTCATAACTCCTTCATTAGGATGAATTTTAAGGTTCATGATATCTCATTTTAAAGCTAAAGGTGTTAGCTTTCATGTCCAAAACGAATCAACCCCAAATGATGTATGAAACTCTAGATACAGAGGTTTGAGTACTAGCAGGTCACTTGAATGTTGTGCAGCAACATTCCTGATTTCAGAGGCATCTTGCAGATGCTATTATTTTCTGCACAGATAGAGTTAGGTGACCCATGAGTATCCCAATGGAAGCTATATGAGTTAGCTTCCTACGACATTTGGAATAATGCAAAAATAGTTCCTGGAACTTTAGTTATAAGCCTTTAAGTGAGTACAGATCAGAAGTGAATTCTCATCAGTCTTCTTGTGCATCAGCATGAACTTTGAAAAATCATATCTCCCAGCTCAGATGGATAAAAAATGCCCATGATGTTTCAAATGAAAGCTAAAGGTGTTAGATTTCACCTCCAAAAAGAATCAACCAAAAATATCCATCACATATTGAGTTATGGACATTTTAGTACTGACAAGTCAATTCAGGAAATAAGCATTGCATTCTGCGTGACAGTCTTTGAAGATCAATTGTGACAAATGTGCTTGATGAATATTGTTTATTCCAACGCCATATGAAAGAGGACATCTTCTAGATTTTATACATATGAAGAACATTAATATAGAACAAGTAAATCACCAGATATGATCAATTGAAGTTGGCTCTTTTCTGTTGAACCTTTGGGAGCAGTTCAGACTTCCTGAACTTGAATGCTTAGGTTGTTTGGAAATAAATGGCTGCCTTGTTCATGGATTTTAATTAGAAACTAAACAAAGGATCAACCCCCATGCTCCTGCTTCAACTCTCCCCTTGTTCAAAAAAAATTTGGCATCAAATTTCAACAAGACATCATGAAGGACCTACAATCCTCACCTCTAGTTTCAGCACCTTGGTGTCCAATGAAGGAAATTTTTTTTTATCTTGGAGTAACAAGTGTGATTGAATCCTCCAGGATCAAAGACCCACATAAAATTTCTTGGCATGAATCGAATAGCAGTGGCAAGCATACACAACTTGAATTCAAAAGGTGAATTGGCACAAATAGTAGAGCATAGTGATGCAACCATGAGGCTGCTCATGTTCCTATGCATCTGCCGCAACTTAAGCATCACCAAGGTGCCTAAAAGTTCTTCAAGACCAAGTAGGGAACATGTTCTTGATATCTCAAAGAATTATAACAAGCTCTTGTCATGAAGTTGCACAATGTTAACCCAACAAAACAGAAATTGCAGAATTGAATTGTGATGATTTAGATGATTCAATTCATCAATTCTCACTTGAAACATATTTGAAATTGAACCCAAATGAACAAGACTAGCTTATAACCTCATCAACATGTAAAAATGGAAGTGTGGGGTTGCAAGAGCATAAGGTATACCCCCCCCCCCCAAACAACCATTTATGAAACCAGGACAGTAGTTGATGTCGTATATCTGATTTTGAGCTCTTGAGCATGAAATTGAAATAGAACCTCCTCTATCTTCAACCTTACTTGAAACCCAACACATTTCACCTTCAAAGGAGATCAAGAACTGGTCCAACTTATGGTTTAAAGGTTGCTGCAATTTCTTGTTTATGGATAGCTCAAATGGACTCAAGTAAGCAACATGGCCCTTGCTTGAACCTTGAAGCAGGCCTGGTTTGATGCATGCATGTTCTTCCTCTTGTGTGGTAGCCTTAAATGTGGATTTGAGTGTTGTTTTAATCTCGAAACATTGGCTTTCCAAGACAATAGCACATGAGCCATTCAGTTCATCATAAGCACTCATGACTCTTAGCTCAATACATCTAGGATTAGGACAACAAATAAAATCCTCTTGGTCTAAGCCCTTCTCTTTCCCAATTGTTTTCATGACTTCTAAATTGTCCATTATAGGCAAGACTTCATGTTTCCTAGCCTTTACTAAGTCCTTTTCCACACACAAAGACAATTCAAGCAATTCACCATATGAATACTTCATTTCTAAGTTAGTTTTTTCAGCAATTTCAGATTTCAAGCCATGGTAGAACCTAACTCCCTTTTGGACAGAATTGACTCCTTTATCACACACAAAGTGTAACTCTTCAATCAACCTAGCATATTCATGAACACTCAAGGCACTTTGTTTAAGGTTCATAAGTTCAATCCACATTTCATTCAAACTGGAACAAGGAAGATACTTGGACCACATTTAAGCTTGAACCAAGATTTTATCCTACCCTTCCCTACCATTCTCCTTGAAAGGTTAAGACCATTATACCACAACAAAGCAAAACTCTTTAATGAAGATACAACCAGGTCATGCTTCTTTCCATCAGAAAAACATTTGTTCTCAAAGTAACATTCAACATCAAACAACCAAGAGACAAATGTTATACTGTTTTCACCATTAAAAGTAGGAAGTATGAGGGTTTTACCTCTACCTCTAAGGGTAGGAGAGGACCTAGAATTCTTATGGAGCAGGTGGTGTTCTCCTTGGTACAAATCAGGTGGTTTAAGCTCCCTTTGCACACCATGGCTGCTGGTTGCTTTCCTTGTATGCACAACACCTTCATGCCCTCTTCTTAGGACTTGTAACTTCTCCATAGCTTCTGCCATAGACTTGGAAATGGAGCCATGCTCATAATACCTCATCTTAGGACTTGGAACATGAGGAATATACTCAATGGCTACTGGTTTAGTCATTAAAAATCAGAATACAATAACTTTGACAAAACTGAATTTTTGATGCTCAAGGATGAAAAAACAAGACTAACACAAGATAGAACTTGTGCTAATCCTACCTCTGATAACCAATTTGAAACACCAACCTTGGGGTCAATGGTGTTTTTCAAAGGACTCAATAATGTTCACACAACAACCCAAGGATTGTAATGAAAATGTAGTAGTAAAATATATCAAAACAAGGCTATTTTTGTGGGATAAGTTTTCTGATTTTTGTAACAAATAAATAAAAGATAGGAACAGAAGAATAATCGCAAGACTAGCACAGAGACTAGACTAACTGTTGTCCAGAACTTGTTCTTAGGCAAGCCAATCACAGACTAAGAACATGAACTGCAATGCTAACCTAGATAAACTATGCTAAGCAAGGCACAAGCACAATTTATCAAGGCTATCCAAGTAATCAAGCCAAGCACAGATTACTTAAAAGAGGATTCAACTAAGCCAAGCACAAGTTGAAAAGGAGAGAACAAATCTCATGTATTTTCATTTATCAAAATCTGAGTTCTGTCTACACCAAAAGGCTCTTTATATAGAGCATTACAAAAGATCTCTACCACAGAACATAAAGCTACATCTAAGGGCTTGAAATGAGCCTTACAAGGATAAAAAAACAGATGCAAAATTCTACTAATAAGACGAGCTTGGACAGACTGCAATTTGGACAGAAAAGCAACTGAAAAAGTAAGCTTGTCCCTTTCTTGAAATGGCATTGTTGAACAGTTTTCTTTTGGGGCTTGTCTTGGCTCCCTTTTGGTACCACATGATGTTCACACATTTTTGATCATTCAAGGATCAACTTGTAGCCTTGGACGTGCACTTCAAAGTACTTGAGCATATACAAACAACCTTGCTGAAAACAAGTGCTAAGCTGACTTTCAGTAGCATTTTCTGAAATCAGACATGTCTTTCAGGCATCATAACTCCTTCATTAGGATGCATTTTAAGGCTCCTCATATCTCATTTTAAAGCTAAAGGTGTTAGCTTTCATGTCAAAAAAGAATCAACCCCAGATGATGTATGAAACTCTAGATACAGAGGTTTGAGTACTAGCAGGTCACTTGACTGTTGTGCAGCAGCATTCCAGATTTCAGAGGCATCTTGCAGATGCTATCATTTTCTGCACAGATAAAGTTAGGAGACCCATGAGTACCCAAATGGAATCTATATGTGTTAGCTTCCTACGCAATTTGGAATCATACAAAAACAGTTCCTGGAACTTCAGTTATAAGCCTTTAAGTGAGTACAGGTCAGAAGTGAATTATCATCAGTCTTCTTGTGCAGCAGCATGAACTTTGAAAAATCATATCTCCCAGCTCAGATGGATACAAAATGCCCATGATGATTCAAATGAAATCTACCGGTGTTATCTTTCACCTCCAAACAGAATCAACCAAAAATATCCATCAAATATTGAGTTATGGACATTTTAGTACTGACAAGTCATTTCAGGAAATTAGCATTGCATTCTGCGTGACAGTCTTTGAAGATCAATTGTGACAAATGTGCTTGATGAATATTGATTATTCTAACGCCATATGAAAGAGGACATCTTCAAGATTTTATACATATGAAGAACATAAATATTGCGCAAGTAAATCGCTAGATATGATCAGTTGGAGTTGGCTCTTTTCTGCTGAACCTTTGGGAGCAGTTCAGACTTCCTGAACTTGAATGCTTAGGTTGTTTGGACATAAATGGATGCCTTGTTCATGGATTTTAAATAGAAACTAAACAAAGGATCAATGCCCATGCTCCTGCTTCAACTCTCCCCTTGTTCAAAAGAAATTTGGCCTCAAATTTCAACAAGACATCCTGAAGGACCTACAATCCTCACCTCTAATTTCAGCACCTTGGTGTCCAATGAAGGAAATTTTTTTTTTATCTTGGAATAACAAGTGTGATTGAATCCTCCAGGATCAAAGACCCACATAAAATTTCTTGGCATGAATCGAATAGCAGTAGCAAGCATACACAACTTGAATTCAAAAGGTGAATTGGCACAAGTAGTAGAGCATAGTGATGCAACCATGGGGCTGCTCATGTTCCTATGCATTTGCCTAAACTTAGCATCACCAAGGTGCCTAAAAGTTCTTCAAGACCAAGTAGGGAACATGTTCTTGATATCTCAAAGAATTCTAACAAGCTCTTGTCATGAATTGCACAATATTAACCCAACAAAACAGAAATTGCAGAATTGAATTGTAATGATTTAGATGATTCAATTCATCAATTCTCACTTTAAACATATTTGAAATTGCACCCAAATGAACAAGACTAGCTTGTAACCTCATCAACATGTAAAAATGGAAGTGTGGGGTTGCAAGAGCACAAGGTATACCCCCCAAACAACCATTTATAAAACCAGGACAGTAGTTGATGTCATATATCCGATTTTGAGCTCTTGAGCATGAAATTGAAATAGAACCTCCTCTTGCTTCAACCTTACTTGAAACCCAACACATTTCACCTTTAAAGGAGATCAAGAACTGGTCCAACTTATGGTTTAAAGGTTGCTGCAATTTCTTGTTTATGGATAGCTCAAATGGACTCAAGTAAGCAACATGGCCCTTGCTTGCACCATGAAGCATGCCTGGTTTGGTGCAGGCATGTTCTTCCTCTTGTGTGGTAGCCTTAAATGTGGATTTGAGTGTTGTTTTAATCTCGAAACATTGGCTTTCCAAGACAGTAGCACATGAGCCATTCATTTCATCATAAGCACTCATGACTCTTAGCTCAATGCATCTAGGATTAGGACAACTAATAACATCCTCTTGGCCTAAGCCCTTCTCTTTCCCAACTGTTTTCATGACTTCTAAATTGTCCATTATAGGCAAGACTTCATGTGTCCCTAGGCTTTACTAATTCCTTTTCCACACACAAAGACAATTCAAGCAATTCACCATATGAATACTTCATTTCTAAGTTAATTTTTTCAGCAATTTCAGATTTCAAGCCATGGTAGAACCTAACTCCCTTTTGGAAAGAATTGACTCCTTTATCACACACAAAGTGTAACTCTTCAAACAACCTAGCATATTCATGAACACTCAAGGCACTTTGTTTAAGGTTCATAAGTTCAGTCCACAATTCATTCAAAATGGAACAAGGAAGATACTTGGACCACATGTGTGAGTTAAGCTTGAACCAAGATTTTATCCTACCCTTCCCTACCATTCTCCTTGAAAGGTTAAGACCATTATATCACAATAAAGCAAAACTCTTTAATGAAGATACAACCAGGTCATGTTTCTTTCCATCAGAAAAACATTTGTTCTCAAAGTAGCATTCAACATCAAACAACCAAGAGACAAATGCTCTACTGTTTTCACCATTAAAAGTAGGAAGTATGAGGGTTTTACCTCTACCTCTAAGGGTAGGAGAGGACCTAGAATTCTTATGGAGCAGGTGGTGTTCTCCTTGGTACAAATCAAGTGGTTTTGGCTCCCTTTGCACACCATGGTTGTTGATTGCTTTCCTTGTATGCACAACACCTTCATGCCCTCATCTTAGGACTTGTAACTTCTCCATAGCTTCTGCCATAGACTTGGAAATGGAGCCATGCTCATAATACCTCATCTTAGGACTTAGAACATGAGGAATATACTCAATGGCTACTGGTTTAGTCATTAAAAATCAGAATGCAATAACTTTGACAAATTTGAATTTTTGATGCTCAAGGATGCAAAAACAAGACTAACACAAGATAGAACTTGTGCTAATCCTAGCTCTGATAACCAATTTGAAACACCAACCTAGGGGTCAATGGTGTTTTGCAAAGGACTCAATGTTCATACAACAACCCAAGGATAGTAATGAAAATGCAGCAGTAAAATATATCAAAACAAGGCTATTTTTGTGGGATAAGTTTTCTGATTTTTGTAACAAATAAATAAAAGACAGGAACAGAAGAATAATCGCAAGACTAGCACATAGACTAGACTAACGGTTGTCCAGAACTTGTTCTTAGGCAAGCCAAGCACAGACTAAGAACATGAACTGCGATACTAACCTAGATAAACTATGCTAAGCAAGGCACAAGCACAATTTATCAAGGCTAACCAAGTAATCAAGCCAAGCACAGATTACTTAATAGAGGATTCAACTAAGGCAAGCACAAGTTGAAAAGGAGAGAACAAATCTCATATATTTTCATTTATCAAAATCAGAGTTCTGTCTACACCAAAAGGCTCTTTATATAGAGCATTACAAACGATCTCTACCACACAACATAAAGCTACATCTAAGGGCTTGCAATGAGCCTTACAAGGATACAAAACAGATGCAAAAGTCTACTAATAAGACGAGCTTGGACAGACCCCAATTTGGACTGAAAAGCAACTGAAAAAGTAAGCTTGTCTCTTTCCTGAAATGGCATTGTGGAGCAGTTTTCTTTTGGGGCTTGTCTTGGCTCCCTTTTGCTACCACATGATGTTCACACATTTTGGATCATTCAAGGATCAACTTGTAGCCTTGGACGTGCACTTCAAAGTACTTGAGCATATACAAACAACCTTGCTGAACACAAGTGCTAAGCTGACTTTCAGTAGCATTTTCTGAAATGAGACATGTCTTGCAGGCTTCATAACTCCTTCATTAGGATGAATTTTAAGGCTCATGATATCTCATTTTAAAGCTAAAGTTGTTATATTTCATTTCAAAAAAGAATCAACCCCAAATGATGTATGAAACTCTAGATACAGAGGTTTGAGTACTAGCAGGTCACTTGACTGTTGTGCAGCAGCATTCCATATTCCAGAGGCATCTTGAAGATGCTATCATTTTCTGCACAGATAGGGTTAGGAGACCCGTGAGTAGCCAAATTGAAGCTATATGAGTTAGCTTCCTACGCAATTTGGAATCATGCAAAAACAGTTCTTGGAACGTCAGTTATAAGCCTTTAAGTGAGTACAGGTCAGAAGTGAATTCTCATCAGTCTTCTTGTGCAGCAGCATGAACTTTGAAAAATCATATCTCCCAGCTCAGATGGATACAAAATGCCCATGATAATTCAAATGAAAGCTAAAGGTGTTAGATTTCACCTCCAAAAATAATCAACCAAAAATATCCATCAAATATTGAGTTATGGACATTTTAGTACTGACAAGTCATTTCAGGAAATTAGCATTGCATTCTGCCTGACAGTCTTTGAAGATCAATTGTGACAAATGTGCTTGATGAATATTGTTGATTCCAATGCCATATGAAAGAGGACATCTTCAATATTTTATACATATGAAGAACATAAATATTGAGCAAGTAAAACGCCAGATATGATCAGTTGAAGTTGGCTCTTTTCTGCTGAACTTTTGGGAGCAGTTCAGACTTCCTGAACTTGAATGCTTAGGTTGTTTGGAAATAAATGGCTGCCTTGTTCATGGATTTTAAATAGAACTTAAACAAATGATCAACCCCCATGCTCCTGCTTCACTAACTATTTTTAGCATTTTAAACATTATCTTACTCATTAAAATGAAATAAAAACACTAAAAGTCATATTTGAGCAATATAAATTTCCTTAAATCATCAAAATGACGTAAAATAATATTAGGACTAGAATATATTAATATACAAATGACTTTGTGATTTTATCTTATAAAACACAAATTACTAGTTTTCTTTAAGTTACATTAACTCGAAAAAACTATAAATCGATTATGCATGCAACAACCAAAGCCTTGATACCACTTGTAAGATTTCTTAAACTCATTATTAGACATTTCTAATAAGTTTATAGAATTAGTTTACTATTTAAAGTAAAGGATCATATGCATGCATAACAAAATAACAACGATAAGAAGAAAACTTTATCCTTACATTGATTTTGGACGATTTGGGCACAAGATTTAGACACCTTTTAAATCTTGTTCTTGAGCTTATAATATGAAGGATGATTTCCGAGTTCCAAATTAGAAACTCTCCTTTTAGATGCACCCAAGACAACCCTTTAATCACTACTAAAAATACTACACTACTATATAAACTAGTAGCCCTTAATAATATTTATCTAACAACTCCTATTACTACACTAGTAATTTTTATTAGAAATTTTATGAACTCAAGTTGTAGGAAAACTTCTTAATTTTTTTCTTGAGTGAGAAAAGAGATAATTAGAGAGATAAGGATAACATGTAAAAATGAGATGTTCTATTATAGAATAAGAGGAAAACTTGTCCTCTTAATCCACTCAATACCACCGGCCACCACATGGTGAAATGGGAGTTTTTTTTTTGTACTTTTTGTCTTAACAAGAAGGTAGACTAGGTATAGGTTTAGGCTAGGTAATGATCATGTCTAATTCTTAATTAGAACAACACTCAAAGCCTAATTACCTTATTACCTACCCCAAAACCGGTTCATGCACATAAATTGGGTGTCCATTTTATTTTTGCATTTTATCATTTGTCACATATGTGACATGTGACACGTAACATGTAATCTTTGCATATAAATGTGTATTTAACAAACTTAAATATAATTTCATAACAAATAAATTAGACTTAACATTTTAAGTTAAATTTTATAACTACATGTAAATAAAATGAGTCATCTCATATTTGGTTAATATAATCTACAACAATTTGTAATTATAATCAACCAATTTTCCTTATCTCAAATGTTTCATAAACATAATGCAATCTTGGTAATATAACTATTAAATTACTAAAATGAATCTTATTTAATCATATTACAATAAGATTAAATTCTCACTAATATAAACTTAGTTCAATTTAAGGGATTAATTAATCTGTATCGCTATACAATTAATTAATGTACATGATTAGGGGATTGTCCTTTAGGTGTGAACTCAAGAGATCAACTGATCACCACCGACATACGACAGTAACTTCAAACTCAAGTGAGCAAACCGTTACCGATTAATGATGACTAGTTGACTATATTTTTCATCATCCCTTTGTATTCTTGTTATTGAGATTTAAGTAAGTGATCGCACTATTGTTGAGGAGATTCACTCCAACAGGAATTTTATGTTTAAGGCCCACTTGCCTCAACAGTCTCTCCAGAAATATACATACCATGAATTTTAAGCCAGGAATATGAACTAACCGGGTTGAATCCAAAGATGATACCCTAGTGAAGTTTACCATGTAGAGCCTAGTTATCATAGTAATCGAATCGCATAGTAATCGAACGAGCACGATATCCTGACAAATTAACTGGGGGCTCGATCAACCCCAGCCTTTCCATCAGCCATATCTGCAGCAAAGGAAAAAGAACACGTCAAAAACAAAAAAAGAAAACGAAAAAAAACGAAAAAAAAAAGACAAAAAAGAACGGGAAAAGAAAAGAAAAAGTTCTTACCTGCAAGATGATGTAACTTCCTATATATGAAAATTCTCGATTCGTCTTTCTATTATCCAATCTAAGAATGATCTCTCCAAGACAAAGGCATGATGGGCTCTTGTCAAGCTCCATTTGTTCCACCAAGTTTAAGAAAAGAGGGTCCCCTCTCATCTCCTTATCAACATGGCCTTGTAAGATATAGCAATGCAGAAAGCGAAATTCCTATATATTCTTGTTATTGAGATTTAATTAAGCGTTCGCACTATTGTTGAGGACATTCACTCCAAGATGAATTTTCTGTTTAAGGCCTACTTGCCTAAAAAGTCTATCCAAAAATATACATACCATGAATTCCAAGCCAGGAATGCGAACTGACCGGGTTGTATCCAAAGATAATACCCCAGTGAATGACCTGAGATGCCACCATGGCACGATCCATGGAATCAAGGGACCACCTTCACTCTTCAACTTATTTTCCCAATAGTTGCATATCCGAGTGAAGTTTACCACGTAGAGCCTAGTTCTCATAGTAATCGATGGAGCACGATAACCTGGCACATTACCTGGGGGCTCGATCAACCCCAGCCTTTCCATCAGCCATATTTGCAGCAAAGGAAAAAGAACACGTCAAAAACAAAAAAAAAACGAAAACAAAGACGAAAAAAAAAAGAGAGACGAAAAAGAAAGGGAAAAGAAAAGAAAACGTTCTTACCTGCAAGATGATGTAACTTCCTAGATATGAAAATTCTCGATTCGCCTTTCTATTATCCAGTCTAAGAATGATCTCTCCAAGACAAAGGTATGCTGGGCTCTTATGCAGCTCCATTTGTTCCACCAAGTTTAAGAAGAGAGGGTCCCCTCTCATCTCCTTATCAACATGGCCTTGTAAGATATAGCAATGCAGAAAGCAAAATTCCTATGTATTCTTGCTATTGAGATTTAATTAAGTGATCGCACTATTGTTGAGGGCATTCACTCCAACATGAATTTTCTGTTTTAGGCCCACTTGCCTCAACAGTCTCTTCAGAAATATACATACCATGAATTCCAAGCCACGAATGCGAACTGACCGCGTTGTATCCAAACATAATACCCCAGTGAATGACCTGAGATGCCACCATGGCATGATCCATCTAATCAAAGGACCACCTTCACTCTTCAACTTATTTTCCCAATAGTTGCATATCCGAGTGAAGTTTACCATGTATAGCCTAGTTCTCATAGTAATCGAACGAGCACGATATCCTGGCATATTAACTGGGGGCTCGATCAACCCCAGTCTTTCCATCAGCTATATCTGCAGCAAAGGAAAAATAACACGTCAAAAACAATAAAAGAAAACAAAAAAAACAAGAAAAAAAGACGAAAAAAAAGAGTGACGAAAAAGAAAGGGAAAAGAAAAGAAAAAGTTCTTACCTGCAAGATGATGGAACTTCCCAGATATGGGAATTCTCGATTCACCTTTCTATTATCCATTATATGAATGATCTCTCCAAGACAAAGGCATAATGGGCTCTTGTGGAACTCCATTTGTTCCACCAAGTTTAAGAAGAGAGGGTCCTCTCTCATCTCCTTATCAACATGGCCTTGTAAGATATAGCAATGCAGAAAGCAAAATCCAAAGGCTCTGCGCCTCGCAGCATTTGATTTAGAAGGGTCCTACTTATTTATGAACCGATCAACAAAATCATGCATACGAACGCCTTTTGAGGTCACATAACGATCTATACCTCAGCCTTGGTCAACCCAAGGAGGTCCCTGAATTTATTCTTTTACCCTTGGGAGCTAAGGGTTATAGTTGGTGCATCTTCAGGGTTCGACCCTCCAATGGTAGCTATTTCTTCGGGAAATGGATAAATATCGCCTCCTGGAAAGGCAAATACATATAAGTTCGGGTCCCAATACTCAAGACAAGCAACCAAAAAAGGCCTCACAACCTTTACCAATTTTAGGGTCTAAATCGATCCTAGATTGAAAGCACCCATGTCATGTTTCTCTACATGTGTGAGCTCTTTCGTCCACTCTTTAAGACGGTTTTCAAAGTTGTCCATGATTGTGAAATTTTTTTTGTGTTTAGAAAGATTTTGTGTGATAGACGACGTATGATAGACGGAAGAATTATACGAATAATATCTTCCCCGACGCATCTATATATACTATTCGCTCTTTCCCAATTCCAATCAAAGACGGACTCGCCCAGGAACTGACGTAGCAGGTGCTGCGCCCTTTCGAAGAGTCGCAGCCCTTGCTGCGCCTCTTCCCTAGGTTCATTGTCCCGATTCCAGCTTTGGATCTTTCATGATTTACGTCCGACTATAATTTCCTATTCTTATAGGATGTAGATTTGGTCAAATACCGAATTTCCTTGATATTAGATTTCCTAATCCTTATCAGAATCGCTTTTCGAGACGGAAATTGACGTTGCCGCCAAACAAGCACACTTATTCATTTTCTTTCATTTCATTTTGTGAGGGAATCATTTCCCGTCATTTTTTACAATTTCTTTATATACTTACATTTCTTTTAAAATTTTTTTTTTGGGGGGTAGCCCTCCCTACCATCTGGTCATTTTTTCGCATTTTTGCATATAACATTTTTGTTTTGCGTCACTTTAGGCCACCAATATGTTATATGTAAATTATGTGAGTTCTATGTGATTTCTGTGTGATTTTCGGCAGCATGATGGTATAAACCATCTTCTACCAAACCTATTTTTAGACTAACCTGCAGGAGCAAAAAATACTCAACAATAGAAACACTCGAAAGAAGCGTGTATATCAAACTGGGGGCTCTCGCTAAAAGTCAAAATCCAAATGTACAGATACAAGTTAAAAGATGTATAAATCGACAGCAATAGAGACAACTAATCCTCATCACCACCCAGCATGGCTACGGTCACCTCGAGAGCGGCTATCTCAGCATCTCTAGCCTCCAGCTCTCTCACTAGACGAGACGTCTCCTCCCGAGACTCCGCTAGCTCCCGTTCCAAGTCTCTCTGTAAAGGTTTGCCTCATTTCAATCATTTCACTTCAAAATACAAGAAGATACAAAAAAATGCAAAAAGGGAAATAGAGGTTCATACCTGTCGATCCCGGCCACCTGAGAGCGCTTCGATGGCTGTGGCCCGGAGTCGCTTGGCCACCTTCCACAACGCTACATGTTGCGACGGTGCCACCTGCATTCAAATAAGAATAATGGTCAAAAACAAAAAGCATTCCTAAGCAAAACAAAATAAAAGGAAGATAGCCAAAATTAGAGGCTCTTACCCTCCACACAAAATGCTGCCACTCCTCCAGGCCAGCGTCGGTCACCGCCTCGCTAAAAACGCGAAGCTTTGAAGTCGTCTTGAAACCAGCCACATCACTGTACTCTAGACCCCCGGGGTAAGCTGGGGGCTCGACGCCTGCCACCTCGATTTCCTGCAAAAGTCAAATGGCTCTTTAAATTTACGATCATTCGTCATTTTCTCAAATCAATTCAAATAAAATAAGAAACAAGCAATGCTTACCATTATCGGCTAGTACGCCAGTCTCTAGTGGACAAACCCGGATTACTCCTCAACAGGAAGCAGGAGGGCGTCCCCACTCGCACCGGCCAAGTCACCCTCTCTCTTAACGTCAGAAGGCTCCCTAAACATCGACCTTGGAGGATCGATGGGGACCGTGAAGGTGTCACGAGAGCACTGTCGAGTCAAACGATCGCCCATGTACCACATAGGTCCCATGGGCGTCCTCAGCAACAACCGACTTACGAAAGCCGGAACATCCTAGTAGTCCCCCCAAGGTCTGGGAATCCACTGAAATGAAGAAAGAAGGGTCATTCAGGTGATTGTTTCCAAATAAAAAAACATAAATGAAGAAATCAAGATACTTACGTGATCCAACTGCAGCGCATTCACGCCTATCAGACATATATCGTAAGAAGAACCCTGGCTCTTCCTACGACACATCACCCAGTCCCTCACAACAGGGTACGTGCTCGGCTCCGGCTCCGTCCTCTTGGGCGCGAAGCCCGGAAAGTAAGAGTGCACCCACGCCTGCAAACAAAACAATAACCGTTTAACAACAAATATCGATTTTTTGATCAAATGCAAGATAACTTACACAACCTATACAAAAAGGAAGGTTCATATCTCCAGCAAGAGCTCAGGACCAACAGTAGCAGGTGAAGTCCCCTTCTCCATCAGCTCTGGTCTAACCATGGCCCTCATATAACGGGTGAGGACCGCAAAGCCAGGAGTAACCCAGTCCCACCGACCTAGGCTACTCAAGTTAAACAGAAAGGGAAGAAGCTTCGTCGACAGCCTATCCCCCTTGTCTCCGTAGTATATCGAAGACAAGAACCTCTACAGCCATACTCGAGCCCTCTGCTCAGCTGTACAAGGAGGAGGAGGTACCATCTCTCCGCCTATCCTCACTCTCGCCGGAGTCCTACCTGCAAAGTAGTCCCTGTATAAGTGCTCGGAACCAACCCGGGAATGGTAACTGCTCATGTCGGCATGTTCCAGCCTGTCAAACTAGCCGTTGACGGCCACTCTAAAGACTCCTCTCCGCACGACAAACCCGAAATCATGCCGTAATCCTCCAAAGTGACCCTGACCTCTCCAAATGGCATATGAAAGTTTGAGGTCGTATCCCAATACTGATCAGGAAAGGCCCGAATCAGGCTAACTTCCTCGCCTTGATCACCCTCCATTCCATGACCAAGCCTCCGAAGGCTCCTGCCTCGACGAGAGCTCTCTCCTCCTGCGTTAGCCTCTCGTAAGCTTCCATCATGGTCGTATAGCCGGACAAGGACCTCATGTTCCCAGCATCCTATCAATTCAAATAAAAATCATCACTAATAAATAAGAAAGGAAATGACAAACGGATACAAAGAATGTCGGAAAATAACTTACCATCCTATATGCCATACGGTAAGACAAAAGGCTCTCCGCCGCCCAAATAAGATGTCTACTATCCCATTTCTTGGCCCACTCATGAGCACCCAGCAGGTGGCGTCCATCTTGTCCCACGTTAGCCCTCCTAGGGACCTCCTCGGGCTCCCCGACCTCCTCAAACACCTAAGTCGGTATCTCTTCTCCCACACGAGAAGAAGAAGGCTCAAGGTCTACATCCATAGGGGTTGCCCTCAACGTAAAAGGAATATCACCTGCACATTTTTGGCCGTTTTAAGCACATTTTAAGCAGTTTTCAAGGTCTACATTTTTGCCCTCAACGAAGTCATTTCAAGCATTTTTCAAGCACATTTTAAGCGTTTTGAAGCTCTAAAAGGAACTTTCCGGTCATCTTTGGTTGTTTCTTCCAAACCCGACTACACATGTAGGGTAGGGTCAATTCAAGTTTAGTTCAAAGCCTAGTCATGGGTTTGACTCGAAAATTCGACAGCAATTCGCTATAATAGCGGTTATGTCCTAGAAAAGCGTCCTGCAGAAGCCGTCGCAAATCAAAAATCCGACACCACAATAAGTTTACCCATTACGCAAGGTTTCCAAAGCACCAAGTTTCATCTAAAATGGACAATCCTAAACGGGTTTTCAAGACGATTTTCGAATCAGCAGAGTGACCGTCTCATTTGTTCAAAATTTGACGAAAAACGCAAAAGGAATACATGGTTATGTTCCTAACAAGGCCAGTTGTTCATTTATACTATCAATTTCTATCATACAAATGAAAAGGAGGCAAACTCCCAAATTTTCGACATTTTCAAAGGGAGGAACCCTCGATTAGTCATGCTTTGTGGATTGATTTGATCAAGTTTTGATGGATTTTGGTTGGAATTTGAGAGGTTTTCAAAGATTTTTGTGTTTTGGAATAATGAATGAAAATAATTCCGCTGTTGCGCTTTTATTCAAACAGGGACGAGCTTGGGAAATTACGAAGCAACTGTTGCGCCTCTTCCAAAGGTCGCAACTCTTGTTGCGCCTATTCCCCAGCGAGCTTTCACTTTAATTCGAAAGTTCGTTACAGGTTTGTTATTTGTGGGCCCAACTCTCGTGCGCCTCTTCTCCGACATCTTATTTCACAAGCTTGGTTCTTTTTGATAATTCGCGCCTCAATAGGCTTCAAAACCGTCACATGATGTTATCATCTCAGCAGGACCCACCTTCCGGACATACAATACGTGGGCCCATTTTTTATTATCAGGATGTTGCTCGCCACAACTAAGCATATTTCCCCGAAAGATTCGATCCTGATAAAGACTTCTGTATATCAAGTTTCGCAAATTCCTTTCAATATTATGTTTCCCCAAAGAGAGTTTGCCTAAGGAAAAAGACAAACAGATTCTCACATATGACGGCTGGCGAGCCTTATTACGCACCTCATTCAAACGGCTGGCGAGCCTCGCAACGCAACCCCATTCAACGGCTGGTGAGCCTCACAGCGTACCTTATTCCTCATAAGAAGATGCCTCAGGTATGACTTCTTCTTATGGTTTGCGAGCTTTTATACGTAGTCTAACGAACTTTAAGCGACCCTCCCCGATAGTCGATATACTTTAAAATGTTCCCGACAACAGGTTCTTCGTTCAGACCTCTTGAGCCTCCTCGCGTCGCCATAGTCGTTAGGTTGTAATCTTTGATTGACCTGGTGGCTATACTTTGACTTTTGCCTTGTCCAAGCCTCATTCAAAGTGGGGGCTCTGTAGATACCTCGATTTTACACCTTCCGTCAACCACCCGGTGATGATTGGGTCGCATGTTTGGTACGCGGAACGATTTATGACAAGTCGTAAGTTTATCGTCAAGTGATAGCTCAAAGACTTGTGTCTACCCCTTGGTCATCATCTACCCACTGGTACGGTCGTTTTGACAGTCATTAGAGTTCATTTGGAGTCCGGGTCGAAAACCGCTTCATTTTCTAGAAATTGTTTTAAAACTCCGAGTTGGAACCCGCGGGAATATTCTGGATATTTTATTAATATTCAAATTCTATTATTTTTAATAAATATTATCTCGTATCTTTTTAAAATAGAAGTATAGATCTACCACAATTCTGTAATAGAAACGTGGAAATCTTCCTTCCGTAGAAGGAAACCTCTGGGGAAATAACGCAGCAGGTGCTGCGCCTCTTCGAAGGATTGCAGATCATGTTGTGCCTCTTCCCCACCTTGCTTTCTCCATTTTCGTGATAAGTTTGTATTGTTGCCAAACTCTTCGTATTTTCGGCTATAAAAGGAGACCTCCGTTCTCACTTTTAAGGCACGCGAGTGTTCCGCCCCTTCTCTTCTCTCTTTGCATTCTAGACCTTACTCTAAGCTACTGACCTCTACGTGCTTGGTCAATCGACCACATAAGCTTAGATCCTTCTGGGTACCCGTCACGTTATTGCATTGACCGACCAATTTGAACACTACACAATTAATTAATCAATCAATTTTAGTCCTTTAACAAGGGCAATTTCTGCATACATTCGAGTCGAGCTATCGCTAAAACGTCAACTTTGTTAATCTCGTTTCGTCAACATGTAAGTCTGAGGTTGTAAATCCCTTCTATTATTTATTTGTATTATTTATTTATTTATTAATGTAAGATTCACGTCAGAAATAAACTCAAAATCGATTTCAAATTAAAACCCTTTTCATAAAACCTTTTCAAAAGTGATCAGATTTCGAGAAGAAATGGAGAAGCATCTGCGCCTCTTCGAAGAGTCACAGCATCTGCTGCGCCTCTTCCAGAGGCTGCCTGCTCCTGTTCTTCTTCTTTTTCCTCTTATTACTACGTCTTTATTTTCCTTTTCTTTTTTTCTCTTTTCTTCGTACATAAATAATTATTAATCTTTTATAAAACAATTTATTTCGACTTAGATTCCTAAGAATTCAATATTAGCGGGTTTTTGTCTTTGAATCAAAATTTACTTTTAGAGGTTCGATTAGTTTATATCAAGTCTCTAGATTCATTGTTAGTATAAATTGTAGTAATTAATATATTAAACCACTTCTATTCGAGTTTTAGGTCAATAATCCATCGTAAATATACAAAACAACACTAACTGCTCGCGATTCTGACTTCAAAGTCAGAAGTCAACTCAATAACAGACGCAACAAGTGATGCGCCTCTTCCATAGGAAACAGTTGTTGTTGCGTCTGTTCTGGGTTGATTTATGTCCCTGAACTTCTGTTTTAACCTTGACGTAACTTTAATTACGTAATTAATTAACAATTAATCGTATTATCGTTCCTAATCTCATTGTAATATATTTCTGACGTAGATCCCGTAATCCATTGTAATCTCATTTAATCCTTGTAATTGTATGATTTCTTTGCCTTTCATATGTAATTCATTCTAATTCTCAATTTCGACATAATTGAGTGCTAATTACATGTTCACCGACAAAGTCTAATTCACATGCTAGGATTAAAACGTTGGATGTTGCATTACATGCATATAATCGATAACATATCAAATACAGACGATTTCCCTAATCATTAGTAGAGGCCGCTATCGAGGTGGGCTGAATTAGGTGTTCCATTAAAGAGCTTCCTAATACGTACCCTCACCCCTTACTCCATATCTCTGTGAACATCCGTGTTCATTGGCATCCACGAGTGTCATTCTAGACATAGAATGCTAAGGGTAACGAGTTCTTAGTGTTCATGTCATTACTTTGTGTCTTGACATGGCATAAAGTATTCGAACGGTTCCAATTTCCCATAAAAATTGGTGGCGACTCCACAAATGCGTATTTCTACGCTTGCCCTCGTTCATTCCGTGGTCCCACCGTGTACCATAGAGATGAAATTTGATATATGGTTCGCTAATATGGAATGAGATCCTTAATTAATTTCCCAAATATCTTTTTTATACTAATATAAGATTTGGAGGAAGAGGCATTGCGAATTTATGTGTTGTCAGGTGCAGAGAGTAACTGAGCTAGGTCAGCTCAGGCAAGCTGGCCAAAACTCGACATCGAGGTCAAGCCGAGCCAGGTCAGCTCGGCCGAGTTTGTAACAACCCGAAAAGTACCCAATTTTTCTAGTAAAAATATTTACTAACACTTTACAGCAGACTTAAGTTTTTAAAATAGAATTTATTGTTTCGAGTCGTATTTTGAAATTCTGAGTTCGTTATTTGGAATTTCTGAGAGATTTCATGAAAATCCCGTTTTTAGTCATCTTTGACTTTTCTTGACTTTTCTTTGACTTTTTAAAGTCGTCATTGACTTTTCTTGACTTTTTAAGGTGTTTCATGGATTTTCTGACTTTTAAGTCGTCAATAAACTTTCCTTGACTTTTCAAGTTCATCTGATTTTTCTTGACTTTTAAGTCGACTTTGACTTTCGTTGACTTTTTCCCGACTCGCATTATAAGTTTGAAGACCGAAATTTTATTTAAAAAAAATAATATTTTTGATTTATTTTATTTAGATTTATTAGAATTTATGATAATTTAATAAAATTATTTTGAATTTATTCGGAATTTATAATAAGGTTTTACGGTTTAAACCCGGGAATCATTTAACTATTCCCGAGTCATCTCAAATCCCGAAACAAACCCGAAACCCGACTTTGGCATGAGTCACACGCCCATGTCATCTTTTATTTCCATGAGACTATCCGACAAGTTACCGCTCAAAGCTTCAGTCGGGGAAACTACTCCTATTTCTTTACCATCTGGAGAAGTATTTTCATGTTCTTATCTTCATTCCGACATTCCAATATCCATAAATGGATCTATTTTTCCTGCAAATCTTCTTCGGTTTCCTTTAGAAGAGGTTGATATTATTCTGGGTATGGACTGGTTAGCTACTCATCATGCACGATTTGAATGTCGTGATCAGAAAATCATTCTCAAAAGTCCTTTGGGTGCTCGTATTTCTTATCAAGGAGTTAGAAAGCAAACAACGGTGAAGTTAATCTCGGCAATGAAAAGGTTAAATGTTATGAAGAAGGGTCATCAAGCATTTCTATGTGTAGTGACTACTTCTGATTCTTCTCTTCCTTCTTTGAAGGATGTTCCAATTGTTTGTGAATATCCAGATGTTTTTCCCGAGGAATTACCGGGAATTGCTCCGGAAAGAGATGTTGAATTCTCTATTGATCTAGTTCCTGGAACTGGACCAATTGCCAAAGCTCCTTATCGTATGGCGCCTTCTGAGTTGAAAGAGTTGAGAATCCAACTCGCTGATTTGATTGAGAAAGGCTTCATAAGGCCTAGTTCTTCTCCTTGGGGTGCGCCCGTACTATTTGTCAAGAAGAAAGACGGTCCAATGCGTATGTGCATCGATTATCGTGAATTGAACCGAGTCACCATCAAAAACAAATATCCTCTTCCTCGTATTAATGATCTATTTGACCAGTTACGGGGTGCTTCTACTTTCTCAAAGATCGATCTTAGATCGGGTTATCATAAGATTCCCGTTCGGGAAGCAGATATTCCGAAGACTGCTTTCAGCTCGAGGTATGGTCATTTCGAATTCAATGTGATGCCATTCGGTTTGACTAATGCTCCAGCTATATTCATGGATCAGATGAATCGTACCTTCCGAGAGTATCTTGATAAATGTGTGGTGGTTTTTATTGATGACATTCTGATCTTTTCGAAATCTGAGGAAGAACATGCCGATCACCTTCGAACCATTTTGAGCGTTCTTCGACGCCAAAAGTGGTATGCTAAGTTCTCCAAATGTGAATTCTGGTTGCCCGAGGTATCTTTCCTTGGTCATGTCATTTCCAAAGACGGTGTTATGGTCGATTCAGCTAAAATTGAGGCGGTTGTGGATTGGAAAAGTCCGAAAAATGTGTCCGAGATACGGAGTTTCCTTGGTTTAGCGGGTTATTATCGTCGGTTTGTGAAAGATTTCTCCAAATTAGCAAGACCGATGACTCAATTGCTAAAGAAGGAAGCAAAGTATATTTGGACTGATGAATGTGAAATTGCCTTCTTAGACTTGAAGAAGAGATTGACTACCGCACCGGTTCTAACTTTACCAGATGATGAAGCCGATTATGATGTTTATTGTGATGCTTCAAAGCATGGTTTGGGATGTGTCTTGATGCAGAATAGAAAGGTTATTGCTTATGCTTCTCGACAACTCAGGGGTCATGAAGTGAATTATCCGACTCATGATCTTGAGTTAGCAGCTGTAGTACATGCCTTGAAAACTTGGAGACATTATCTTATTGGGGTGCATTGCCGAATCTACACCGATCATAAGAGCTTGAGGTGCATTTTTACTCAGAAGGAATTAAACATGAGGCAGAGAAGATGGTTGGAGTTAGTGAATGATTATGATGCTGAGTTGATTTATCACGAGGGAAAAGCAAATGTCGTGGCAGATGCTTTGAGTAGAAAGACTAGTCATTCATTAAATGCTCTTGGTACCTTACCCGATGAACTAGTAACCGAATTTCAGAAGCTTCAGATACAGTTTGTTGAGAAAGGATTTGATTATCTTGGTGCTTTGACAGCGGAACCTGATTTTTATCGAGAGATTCGTACTTGTTTACCGGAGGATGCTACTTTTATCGCCATTCGAGCAAAGATATCACTGGGGCAAGCAAAGGATTGTGTGGTGGATAATGATGGCTACCTTCGTTACCATGGTCGAATGTATGTTCCGAGAAGTACCGAGTTGAGGAAGAGAATACTTGATGAAGCTCACCTTTCTCCTTATTCTATTCATCCGGGTGGCGACAAAATGTATAAAGATTTGAGACCTCAATTCTGGTGGCCTAGGATGAAGATTGAAGTGAAGGAGTATGTTAGTCGATGTCTTACTTGTCAGAAGGTGAAGATTGATCATCAAAGACCCGGAGGTTTACTGCAACCTTTGGAAATTCCTTTGTGGAAATGGGAGTCTATTTCTATGGACTTCGTGATGGCTTTACCTACTACTTCAAGTGGAAAGAATGCTATTTGGGTAATTGTAGACCGTCTAACCAAGTGTGCTAGATTCGTGCCTATCAAAGAAACTTGGAATATTGAGGTCTTAGCTGGTGCCTATGTGAAAGAGATAGTACGCTACCATGGAGTTCCTAAAGATATTGTTTCAGATCGTGATCCGAGATTCAGTTCCCGATTCTGGACGGCGTTGCAAGAAGCCATGGGTAGTAAATTGTTGATGAGCACAGCTTTTCATGCCGCTACTGATGGTCAGACCGAGAGAACGATCCAAACCTTGGAAGATCTTCTTCGATCGTGTGCTTTAGACTTTCATACATCTTGGGAGAAGAGTTTGCCTTTGGTGGAATTTTCTTATAACAACAGTTATCATGCATCTATCAAGATGTCACCTTATGAGGCTTTGTACGGTAGGAAATGCCGTAGTCCTGTTTGTTGGGATCAAGTACAAGATGATCATATGTTGAGTCCCGACATTGTTACTGAAACAATCGATCAAGTTCAAGTCATTCGTGAACGAATGAAAGCCGCTCAAGATAGACAGAAATCCTATGCCGATGTGCGTCGACGACCGCTTGAATTTGATGTTGAAGACCGGGTATTTCTTAAAGTGTCACCAATGAAAGGAGTGAAACGGTTTGGAGTGAAAGGGAAGTTGAGTCCTAAATATATTGGACCGTTCGTGTGCTTCACGAGTTGGTTCCTGTTGCTATCGGTTTGGGAATTACCTCCGAACTTGAGCAAAGTTCATGATGTGTTCCATGTTTCGCAATTGAAGAAGTATATCAGTGATCCGAGTCATATTATTCAAGAAGAAGTGTTGGACTTGGAACCTAATTTGGCGTTGGAAGAAAGGCCGATTCGTATACTTGAAAGGGCTAACAAACAACTCCGAAACAAGGTGGTGCCTTTAGTTCGTGTCCTTTGGCGTTGTGGAAACGTCGAATCAGAAACTTGGGAACCCGAAGCTAAGATATTAGCTAAATATCCCGAGCTCGTTGCTTGAGGTAAATTTCCTTCTTTCTTTCCTCTTTCTATTCGATTTAACCGTTCGAGGATTATGTCCCTTCTATCGATATTCTTGATGCTGACGAGAACCTGCCGTTCCGTAGATAAGACCCCGTATTTTATTACAAATATATTTTTAACAGTTTTGAAATAGACCTACATATATGTTACGTTCCTTCTTCT
>JAIUZE010008939.1:0-13358 GCA_022085475.1 Heliosperma pusillum | reverse complement strand
GATACTATATTCTTTATTTAGAGGTTATGTACATAATAACGTTTATTAAATTATACCTCTAAATCCAAAACTAGATTGATCACATTATAACTTTTATATGTCTCTATAGAAATAAAACTACAATAGTTATATTTCCCTTGTAGGTCGACATTTAATTATGGTTAGTCGTCGCACGAATCATTATTATATGCATTGAATATATTGATGAAAACCATAATGGATATCTAATACCCAAAAATATTTGCATTTAGCAAAACAAATGTCGATCATATAGATATTATGGGTGAAAAATTACACCCTATTTCTAACTCTTTATAAAACTTTGGGAAGATTCTTTTCTTGTGTCCTACACTGTAAAATAGAATCGTCAAAAGTTGGGTTCGACACCTTGCTTGGGTTTTGACTTTACTATTAAAAATAGTCTTGCCTTTATCCCTTGCCTTGTGTCAAAGTCGAGCCAACCTACTCTTGAACCTCGTCTTAACAATTAAGAATATAAACATCATTCTTAGTGCTCCCACTCACTTTCATGAATCTCTATTTAGACAAGTATATAGGAATTATTGTGAAGACTATTCTTCATTTCATTCATGGTTTTACCTTCAAAAGGATAAACTTTTCATGAAGTGATTACGGTATTTGGTTTTTCACGATTTCAATTAAATCGATTAACCTAGTCGTCCCAACTGATTTGGCCTCTTTTGAGGTAAGCCTCGATAAGGAGCATTATGACGACATACCAAAATACAAATATTTTCTTTGGAGCAAAAAATTTGATGTACCATTGTTATGAGAAGGCGTCACTAAATATTCAAAACGCTTTTGACTAAGTATGACTTATTCATTTACTCTTCATAAGAGACATTTGCAATGGTGAATATGAGGATCAAAAGATACAATTCATTTTGTCTTTAGCTACGGTGGTATAAACGGAGATTGCAATCAAAATGCTACCGTATAAAATAATGGAAACCTTTTCCATGATTGAACGGATTTATAAGTTCATAGAAGAAAAATAATTGTCATTGCGCGAATAAAAATAAATATCAACGGAAAATAAACATTCATCGCTTATATATATTTTACTTGTAAAACCAATTTTAAACAAGTCACTCATATAATGACCCCTCACGAAATTATATAAGTGATTCCAAAACCCATCTTTAGACAAAAATAGTCATCGCATGCTACCTTTATCTAAAAATGGTAAGTCAATACTTGACTAATTCTACACTTAGAACTCTTGGTTGACGGATTTCAACTAAATCCATCTCCTAGTCCCAAGATAACGCTTATCTCGTTGAGTCCAATCCAATTTTGGCTTGTGATCGCATCACCCTACTTACCCGAGGTAAAAAGGGACCCCCGAGCGTGGTAGCCCTAATGAACACGGGGTTCATAGGTGTTACTAATTGGTAAGGCTAAATCTCAATTTTTTAAGTTATGTGAGAGGTCTTGTCAATTTTGTTATTAATTCCCTATAAGCGAACTAAGTCGGTAAATTGTGAATAACGTTGAATTGACAATCGAGAAATAAAATTGCATGTGTGACGATTTTGGCATGAGCGAAAAAACAAAGCAAGCAATCAAGCAACAATAAAATCCTAGTATGGCCACCTAGCTAATCAAAATTAACTAGATAGTTACAAATTCGGAAACCAACTCCTTGGTCCCTTGCCTCTTCACTTGGAACATCTTCCAAAATGGCACCGTCTTGAGGGAGTCACCGGTCTTCATAAAAATAATTACAAATATACAAATATACAAATTCCTATTATACATTTATTCTATAAAAAAAAATTATTAAATTATACAAACCGGCGATACGAGATCGCAATAAAATTACAACCAAACCGTTATTCCCTTACATTACGGTAATAACGATAAAAATAACTAGGCCATACTAGGTACAAAATTTGCATAAATTATTAAATAAATGACATTCATTCATTCAACCATAAATTAAATAAATTGCTGCAAAATTCATGCCAAATCGTCCTAAGGTTCATTCATGCCTCATGTAGCTCGATTTCTTCCGGGAATTCATTGATTATTAACATTAAAAATCAATATCAACTTTAAATTCGCATTTAAATTCAACAATTAACACACTGATTTGAACACTCAAAATTAGTCACTACTAATTTTGTTGGTCATTAATTAAGTTCGATTTGATTTCATTTTGCTAAATTTAATAGGTTTAAATCATAACATTATTAAATAAAACCAAAAAAACTATAAACATCATAAAATTTGAAACCAAAAGTTTTGTACATTCTGGAACAATTCCAGGAACTATAAAAATAAAAAAACATTTGCTCAAAAAATTTAAATTAATTTTATGAACAAATAGCTTTGTATTTAATGGTTTTATCAAATAAAACCATTAGATATAGTAAAACAGTGAAACAAATTATGAAATTTCACCAAGAGTATCAACATCAGAATGTCAAATGTACAAAAAAATTTCAAGACCAGAAATGGACGTTTCAATTTTATGAACATTATAATCTCATATTATCGACTTTTATCGTATAAAAATCAATAAACATGCAATACATAAGTAAAAGTCACGAAATTTTACATACAATATGTAAGAAATTCATGTGAGATCATATTAAAATTTCATTGCCAGAATCAACATGCAACTATTTTTAGTTAACTTTTAACTCATAAAATGCATGTTAACTCGGTTTAAACGCCAAAAATCAAAATAAATAGCAAATTAATCCCTAAAATCACGAAATTTAACCACAAACATTTTGAGGTCAGTAGGTAGACATGCACCAAAAACGTTTTGTCAGAATCGTATTTTAACTCAAAATCTTTGATTTATTAGTTATCTTATAACTTTAATAAAAATGTCCAAAATGAACATGCATGCTACAAGCTAGCTCTGATACCAATTGAACGTCCATAGACCTTAATTAGACTCCTCTAATTAATTACCAAATTACTTTTTAATTTAGTTTATAATAATCTATGTAACATGCATGCAAATATAAAGACATTTACATAAAAGAAGAAATTTCCTCACATTGATATGGAAAATATATGGGCACAACAAGAACTCCTTCTTGTTGTTCTTGAGCTATAAATATGGATGAACACAAGAAATCTCCAAACAAGAAGACCTCCTTCAAGTTGCACCAAGATGACTCCAAATAATCTACCCTTATTATCAACTAGATAATAAGATAGATATAATACTACTAATATTATGACTATATTACTACACTAGTAATACTTAGTAAATATTAGTATATGAGAGTTTTAGTGAGAAGAAGGATTTTAGAAAGAAGTATGACAATTGAACAAAAATCAAGTAAGTTAATGAAATGAAAATTAAATTTACGATTAAAACTAAAATTCGCTGAAAGTATCCGTAAAATATTTTCACTATAAAAATAGGGTACATTTCCGGGTGTTACATACCCGATCAGGGATGTGGTAATCCGATCGGGGAAGTTGCACTCTTGGTCAATTGACTTTCGTTTGATCTTCTTTTGGTACGTGACTTTATCTACCTTGACTCCATTGACTTTAGATTCGAATGGGGACGTAACTAACACCTCTTGGGCCTCTTTTCTTCCTCTATTTGAGCTTTGATCATGTCCGCAAGGGTTAAGGGTCGGAGCATGAGGTTTGAGACGACTTTCGTCGACGAATAGCAAAACCGTCGCAACTTGTGCATATGAGCTCGGAATGACTTGAAACTTGTTCCCTTTGACTCGGAACCTCTAGATCTTTATAGCATGCCATCTTAACCTCGCGTAATCGTCCTTCTTAGCTTCTCCTTGCTCATATTTCCTTCAAATGACGGGATTTGAAGTAGAAACGACTCAATTCCTACAAATGACATTAAAGCACGAGAAATACTGCAAAGGAGAGATTAGCTCATAAAACCACTTCTTAAAGTGGATAAAACCTATCAAATCGAGCTAAAATGAGGGGATAAAATCATACAAATTAACACTTATCAAATTCCCCCAAGCTAAACCCTTGCTTGTCCTCAAGCAAGCATACAATAACAAACATGAGAAGGACAAGGGCGACGAGCAACAATCAATCCAACCAAATGCCAATCCCATCAAGTAGCTTATAGAGCACAATGAAATACATCCCGAAAAAGCGTGGGCATAGGGAAAATGAAAAACAAGGCTGATATTTACACAACGGAGCAGCATAAGGAACATCGAATTGACTTTTCGGCTCTTCCATGATCTTTTGAAAATGGACTCTCACGGTGCACTCAACACTCAAATTTTTATGTAAATCAAGGAAATATTATTTTATATTTGAGTGGCACTCTCCTATCTACGACTCATGAGAATGCGCCCGCAATCTAATATGGTAAACATTCCAAAACTACAAGTCAAAACAATCATGAAAAGCATAGAAAGAAACCAAAAGCAAGAAGATGGCTATGGGAGATGGGTAACAAAGTTGACAAATGAATTATGGTAATATGGAGCTAAGGTCAATCTAATATGGTAAACTCGGAACCATTCGCAAGAAAATAAAACAAAGCCAAAAATAGCAAATCGGCTTATACTCATGGCAACACAAGAGTGAATTTCCCAACTTTTTAAATTTCGGATCATGGAAACAATACTCACAACTTTTTATTCTTTTCATAAACCATTTTTTTTCTTTTCAATACATGCTTCTTTCTTTCTTTCTTTCATATTCAACATCATTTTTTTTTCATTTCTTTTTCCTTTCATTTTTTTTTCATTCTTTTTTTTCTTTGAACTCTCTTTTCAAGATCACTTTGACATAACTTGAACAATATCCCAAACGAGCACCCAAACACAAACGGTATAGCTACTAACTTAACAAGGTAGGCAATATTTTTACATGTAGCTAATGAAATGTGAAACAATGTGAAAAGGGGCTAAATTTAGGCAATGGATTCAAAGTGAATGTCTTCAAATGCTTTTTTGAATGTACTGCTCACTAGAAATGGAATGAAAACCATACTTGTGCGTTTTTGATGTGACGTAAATCATAAGGAGAAACTACACACACCTAATTGGGATCGGGTATAGATGTACCGATCACTGGAGGCTCTACCTTACAGTATATGTAGTTTGCCAAAGTCAAGATCAAGCTAAATAAGTCTAAAATCAATCCCTCACCCACTGTGTACAAGACATCCCCATGTATGTAAAATCCCGGCAAAAGCGTGAGACATTGGATAAAAAGCTACAATAAGGGAAATGCATTGAGGAATGACATTATGCACAACACAATTGGGTGGACAAAACAGACAACTTTTATTAATTTTTTTTTAATTTTTAATTTTTTTTATTTTTTTGGATTTCTCAATTTTTTCAAATTCAATAAACAACTAGACTAAATAAACAACGACACAAACTAAATCCCTCCCCCAAGCTAGAATAACACATTGTCCTCAATGTGCGAAACGGGTTTAAGCGCAGAAAACACAAAGAAGGACAACATAACCAACAAAGGAATGGGGGACGACTCAACAAAATGGTAAAGAAAGAAAAGAAAACATACAACCGTGCAGCAACTCCTCTAAGCTAGCTTGAAAACAGGGGGAAAGTACAGCAGCTCTATTGGAGTCACAAATGGGCTTAACAACATCGTTGTCTAAAGTCTCGACTACCATATGGTCAATATCAATAATGGGGGTCTCAAAATTGTCAAATGGAACGACACTAGAGTGACTTTCAATAGAAAAAGTTGGACCATCATCATCGTCATCTATTAATTCATATGATTGGGGAGAATTAGACTTATATGGGGGGCATGAAAAAGCGTAGGAGAAATTAGACTCACATGGGGGGGCTGAAAAAGCATAAGGAAAATTGATTGGCTTACATCTTTTAAACTTGGGTTCTTCCTTTTGCCCTTTGAGCATTTGAACTTGAGCCATGATTTCATTGAGTTGCTCTTGGATTCTCAACCGTCGGTGCGTTTCTTCCCTAGATTGGGATGCCATAAAGTTCAAGAAAATCCAAAGTTCTTCTCCTCTCTTTTGACAAAGACTTCCACCACTCAATTGCATAGCCAGGTTACGACACTCAATGAGCATTCCATGAAGCACGACATGGCTCATATAGGTCTCATTAAGGGTATACCCAAGAGAGATAATATGGTTATAATAGCTATAAAATCGGTCGAGGTATTCATGGATATGTTCATTCTCACATTGTGGAGGTTGGAAATAGATAGTCATTGAGAGAAAATAAAGCAATCCCTTTGAAACAAAATATTCCTATTACCTGAAAAGAGTCACTATACTACAAGGAAAAGGTGAGAAAACTCTCAAGGAACAAGTGTTCCTCGAGACAAAAGAAAAGAAAAAAAAGAAAAACACAAGGTAAAACTCTACTAATCACAAATAAACAAAACCGTGGTCCCCAGCAACGGCGCCAAAATTTGACAGGGTTGTCGCGTACCCTGATCAAAGATAAATATGTAACACCCGTAAATGTACCCTATTTTTAATAGTAAAAATATTTTACGGATACTTTCCAGCGAAATTTAGTTTTAGTTTATATTTAAATTTTCCGAGTCGAATTTAGAAGTTCCGAGTTCGTATTTGGATTTTTCGCGAGATTTCAAGTAAAACCCATCTTAAGTCGCCTTTGAATTTTTCTTGACTTTTTCCCTTATACTCCCTCATACTACCTCCTAACCTAATTCATTCACACAAACACAACTCTTGCTTCTTCCTTAAGAAATCAACCAAAAACCTAGCTTCCATAATCATCCAATCTTCGAATCGTCATATCTCGCTCATTTCTTGCTCAAATTCGCGTAAGTTCATCTCATTCTTCCCCTCTTATCTTCCTCTATCCGTATTGATAATAAAATTACCGTCTTTCTCGCTTTTTAAACTTTCCGTCTTTCTCAAGGTGTAGTAAATTCATCTTTTATTAACTATTTGTAGGTGGTGACCTTCAAGATCCCAACAAAGACTATTTCTTAATCGAAGAGGACCTTGACGCGGAGTTAAGACGCATATAGGTAACGGTGAAGGGTTACTCGATATCATTTACGTGTTTTACATGATTTCTATGTTAGAATTCGTATTTAGAATACGATTCGAAAGCTTAGGAATTGTGTTATTGATAATGATTGTTGTTAGTTGATGATTATTGATGATGATTATTGATTGTTGATAGTTGTTAGAAGTAAATTATGAGAAGTGAAAAGGATTGATCAAGTGTAGAATGCTCACGGTGGACTGGAGTTCCTAGCCGGGTGACCTGCCGCTGGTCTTCCCACCGGCTGGGAACACATCAGTAGGAAGTTTTGGTTTTTGTATGTATTGGTGCTCCTAGCCGGGTGCCCGGCCGCCGGCCCCATGACCGGCCTGGAACACACTGACTTTCCTTTGTGATTTTTGGTTTTGGCTTGATGCGCGAGCCGGGGTACCGCCCGCCGGTCCACTGACCGGCCGGCAACACGGATGTGTATATTTCTTATAATTTCTAAAAATCGTAATTTATAATAGTTCGCATGATTCGTTTATCGTATAATTTTACGTAGTGACTTATAATATTAATGTTTTGAATATATGATATTTCATTCGCTTGTATCACATGTTTTGTAACGGTTTTTGGTATGTCCCACTTTGAGTCGGTTTTTACAAAGGTTACGGTTTGAGCACTATTTAGTTATATGCTTTGTACTCTCATTCCCTTGGCTACCTCCACGTTCGTAAGGCTGGAATGTCGGAACGGGGATGTATCCTACTGCTTAAATGCATGTGTTAGTGGGCATACGACGACGTTTTTGGGAGGCGAACGCTATGCGTTGATCGACCCGGCCGTCAAATGTAGTGTACTTGCGAGGTGGTGTTATTTGCATGTAGCGTACCGCTTGTTATGTGGCTCGAGCTCTTTTCCGCCTCTTTCGTGAATTATCGACCGAATTTGGGGTACTCGGCGTCAATGATTGACCGAGTCTTGGATGCGAAATGTCATCGCATGTCGAATCGTAAAATGGTTTATTCCGAGAGTCTGGCCAGGTTTAGACTAGGACCGGATATTTATATCGTCGTGCTACCAGGAGAAAATTAGTCTACATATACGAAATGTCATCGTGTATGCGTTCAGGGAAATGCTTATCTCGTGGATGCCTGTTAATCATACTTGCCATGTACACGGTGCTAGTGCGTTTTATTTACCGTAAGAGATGTCGTCCTTGTGTCGTTGTGTTTGGGTGCGTGATTACATGATTGATTATTCATGATCATTGCATGACTTGGCATGGTTTGTTTGTCGAGTCTCAATCTTATCAAACTTATACCGCTAACGGTGAGATGTAAGCCCTACTGAGTGTATTCGGTTGCCTAAGAGTGTCTTCCCCGACTCTTTGTATAACATGATGGATTCGGACTTGTAATTCTTATGCTCTTATCATTATATATTGAATTGCCTATCTACTCTTATCATATTTCACATGTATATCTATATATGCATGCTTCTACTTTTGTATTTCCTTTTATGTACGTTTAATGTGATATGGCTGGGAGAACCCGGAGTTACTCCCCACTGATTGTGTCGTTCATGTTTTTCATGGATGAACAGGTTGCTTGCATGGATGGCTTTTTGCTTGATATTTTGGGTTCGGGTGTGAGCTAGCGGGCGTTGTCCGTGGAAGTTTCACCTCTAGACGATTTTAGCTAGTTTGCTAAACACTTTGGCATTTATAACATTTTGAGAGACTCCCTCTCTTTGTTGTATTTCGTACTTTAGTTTGTAATATTTGACACTCCTCGTATACTTCTACTTGCATGTATAAAAGTTTTTAAAATACCGTATTTCCGCAATTTAATTCACATGCTTGTATGTTTTTATTTTCCGCATTCGCGAGGGTTGTCACAAAATAACCCAGATTAGGCTAACAACAAATTAATGTAATTAGGGAAGTAAGGGGTCGATCTAGGGGAGACGGGAGATACTTGTGAATAGTTATGGTTAGAGCTCTATCTTGTACGATTGGCAAATGTTTGTCACTAATTACTAAATGCTATAATAAAAATGATAACAATACAATAAAGAAAAGGATCTAGGGAAGTAGGTTCACACATGTAGATTAACGTATTGATGAAATTGGATTTAGAACATGAAAATAATTCATTGTGAGTTCGTAAGAATGATGTGTTCATTAGAATCATAGATCAGATGGTCTAGAAGGCTTTTAGGCAATTTACTACGTCTTAATCTACCATGTCATGCTTTGTCTATTCAATTCACGTATTTTTACCTTGAAAAAGAATTCCATTTTAGTCAATGATTTTGGCCAGAAATCATTAACCATCATTACAATCCAAACATGCATAGACACAACGTTTTAAAAGCACAATTTCTTTTATCCATTTATCATCTTTTAATCAACCTAACACGGCTACCCTACACCCTAGAAAAACGACTACTTATGCCTGATTAACAATGAAAGGGCAACTAGGATTATAAAACTAAGAATGGTAAACATGATAAAGGAAATACCAAAATAAAATGAAACTATAATGTAAACACGAGAATAAAGATTACCGGAAAGGATGATCAAAGATCGAAATGGAATAAGAACTTGAATAGGAAACGCAAACCCGGAAACTTGAGTTCCAATTACAACTAGAACCATACAATTGAAGAAAACATAGAACTAAACCAAACTAGAGAAAACTAAAACTAAACTAAACTAAGAAAGATGAGAGAAAGAAGAAAAACTAATCTAAAGAGAGAAGTGTTTTTGTACATGTAGTTGTTGTTGTTCCAATTGTGTGGGATGCATAGGCTATTTATAGGGTTGAGAGGCTGCTGTGTTTCGTCCAAATTCATACCCTAGACAACCTAATAAAGCACTCCATTAAGGCTTGGTAGAAGAAGAGCCAAGAAGCGCTCAATAGCAAACATACCCGATCGGGGATGTGGTAATCCGATCGGGGAAGTTGCTCTCTTGGTCAATTGACTTTCGTTTGATCTTCTTTTGGTACGTGACTTTATCTACCTTGACTCCATTGACTTTTGATTCGAATGGGGACGTAAATAACACCTCTTGGGCCTCATTTCTTCCCCTATTTGAGCTTTGATCATGTCCCCAAGGGTTAAGGGTAGGAGCATGAGGTTTGAGACGACTTTCGTCGACGAATAGCTAAACCGTCGCAACTTGTGCATATGAGCTCGAAATGACTTGAAACTTGTTCCCTTTGACTCGGAACCTCTAGATCTTTATAGCATGCCATCTTAACCTCACGTAATCGTCCTTCTTAGCTTCTCCTTGCTCATATTTCCTTCAAATGACGGGATTTGAAGTAGAAACGACTCAATTCCTACAAATGACATTAAAGCACGAGAAATACTGCAAAGGAGAGATTAGCTCATAAAACCACTTCTTAAAGTGAATAAACCATATCAAATCGAGCTAAAATGAGGGGATAAAATCATACAAATTAACACTTATCAACCACTTTTTGGAAAGCTAACATCATTTACTTTCATCTCCAAGTGAAAAAATGTCAAAATTATCTATATATTATGAGACAATTAGCTTTAAAGTCAAGGGAACGAATCTGAAATGTCAAGACTGACTTAAACTTGCATTTTGAGCAAATACCCGGCCATGTCCCTCCTATATCAGTAACACCCGCCATTTTAGTATGTAGAATTTAATAATATTTAATTATTATTAGTTAGTCTTTGTTTTAGTCTTAGATAAGAAATTTCAATGTTGGGATCAATCTGTGTCTAATCTATCAATTTTGAGCCCATATTTGAGTTATACTGGGAAAATTAAGTAGGTAATGTCCTACATCTACTTTTGGGTTTTTGTAATCCTTCACCCACCAAAATTAAATCTATTTCCTCTTATTTACATTCATTTTTCAACAACTATCATCACTTCACCTTTCTCAACAAAACCCTAAACCACCATTGTGTCCAAGCCCTCAAACTCTAAAACTCACTTAACTTCTTCATTCCTTAGTCTTTTTCTTTGATTTTTACTTCATTCTTCCTCACTTCTCTTCCTCTTTCTTTTAAGGTATGAAAGATCCATGTTTGTATAACTTAGAACTTCCATCTTTTCTTAAAAGCTTGAATTCAACTCAAATTTGGTTTTTATTTGTAGGAGGAGATCAAGAAGGCCCGATAGAGACTATTTCCTCATTGAAAAAGAGCTAGAGGATTGAAGAGCACTCAAGGTAACGAAGACGGGTTACTGGGTGTCACATTTTATGTGTTTGTACGTTTAGGATAGATATTCACATGAGATATGAGTTAATTATGTTATACTAGCATGATTATATGTTACCACTCAGTTGTATGTTGGCATTTATCTCATATGCTATACTTGAGGAAGTTCATGTTAATGTTGTTGAATTCATCTTATTATTGGTTAAACTTATGCTTAATATCATAAATGTTGTCTCATGATGCATTAAATGATGGAGTGTAATGCTTTGATACTGATATGTTGCATTTAATGTTGTTGGGTAATGATTAATGTTGGTATAAATGATTGGGTGTAATTGGATTTGGCTTAAACTTGTGTTGACATTATTGTTCGGACAAAAAGAGTCCCAGCCGGGTACCCGGCCACCAGTCCTCCTACCGGCTGGGAACCTCCTGAAGTAAATTTGAAATTTTATTGAAGTTTGGACAAGGGAAAACTCTTAGCCGCCTACCCGGCCACCGGTCCCCGCACCGGCCAGGAGCCCATTGATCGGTTTAGTCGCGGTCCCGATACAAAAATAATTACCCGCACTTAGGCTAACAACATAAGGAATGTAATTAGGGAAGTAGGGTGTCGATCCTCAGAGAGTACGTGTTACTTATGAATTGCTATGGATTGGTTTCCATTTAGAATCGAGTCACTTGAGTTGTTTGTCTAAACTATTAACATAAAATAAAATGACAAGTATATAAATGACGATATGTAAAGAACAAATATGTAAATTGCAAAATAAAAACCCAGAACAGAAGACATACCCGATCGGGTTGTCACGTACCCGATCGGGGAAATCCTCTGATCCGAATAACAACAATTAAATTCTAACTACAGACGATATTTAAATGACAATATTGAATGTGACAACCCTCGCGAATGCGGAAAAAATAAAACAAACAAGCATGTGAATTATATTGCGGAAATAGGTAGTTTTAAAAACTTTTATACATGCAAGTTAAATAAAACGAGGAGTGTCAAAATATTACAACTAAGTACGGAAACACAACAAAGAGACGGGGTCTCTTAAAAAGTTAACAAAGAACAAGTGTTTAGCAAAACTAGCTAATATCGTCTAGAGGTGAAACTTCCAGGGGCAACGCCCGCTAGCTCACACCCGAACCCCAAAATATCATATCCAAAAAGTCATACATGCAAGCAACCTGTTCATTCATGAAAAACATGAACGCCACAGCCAGTGGGGAGTAACTCCGGGTTCTCCCAGCCATATCACATTAAACGTACATAGAAGAAAATACAAAAGTAGAGCATGCATATATAGATATACATGTGAGGTACGATAAAAATAGATAGGCAATTCTATAGATAATGATAAGAGCATAAGAGGCACAAATCCGAATCCATCATGTTATACAAAGACTCGGGGAAAACACTCTTAGGCAACCAAATACGCTCACTAGGGCTTGCATCTCACCGTTAGAGGTATAAGTTTGATAAGATTGAGACTCGACAGACAACCAAGTCAAATCATGCGATGATCACAGTAAATCCAACATATTATCATCCATTCACGAACCAAGACATTGACGGTGTCCAATCATGCAATGACCATGAATAATATCATGAAATCACGCATTCAAAGACGACGACACGATGACATCTCTCACGGTAAATGAAACGCACTAGCATCGTGTACAAGGCAAGTATGATTATGGGCATCCACGGGAGTAAAACCTTTGTAACACCCTCAAATTCGCGGAAAGAAAAAAAATAATTTAACTAAATAAAATATGAGAATACATAACGAAGGTGTCATAAATAAAAAGGTTCATTAAAAAACGGAAATAATATTATACAAAAGAAATATACAAGACGGGAGACATATCTCCCGTATAAATACGGAAATGAAAGAGTGTATAATAATATACAATCTAAAAACCGAATATAGGTCCAAGGTAATACTTCGCTCGCTAGCTCGTCAATGTACCCAATGTATGCATTCACCACCTGTTCGACCGCATTAAATATCAACACGGAAGCCACAGTCAGTGGGGAGTAACTCCGAGTCCTCCCAGCCACGAAATGTCGAGTTTAATGAAACATGAATAAAATAAAAGCAATGTATATGGAAAATACAAAACTTAAACATATATGATATGCTTTTCATGTTATGAAACAGATAACTAACA
>JAIUZE010008938.1:0-22649 GCA_022085475.1 Heliosperma pusillum | reverse complement strand
GTGTTGCACCCCCTTTTTTTTAAAAGTTTTTGTTAATTCGGTGATATTCGTTCCACTTTTGTTTTATTTTTCAAATAACCAAACCTGCAGCTGCGTAGATCTCGCCGAGTTAATAAACTTGAAAAAAACACGCGCCCCAGTCTGACGCTCCAGGGGCAGTTTACGTGCTCTCGAATATACAGGGACGTAACAGGATGTTGAGAGCATGACGGGAGCGGCTTATGCTGCTTGAAGGCTTGGTATTAGGAAATAAAAGTAAACTTGTGATGGAAATGTATGGGTGCTATCATACCAACACTAATGCACCGGATCCCATCAGAACTACGCAGTTAAGCGTGCTTGGGCGAGAGTAGTACTAGGATCGGTGACCTCCTTGGAAGGCCTCGTGTTGCACCCCCTTTTTTTAAAAGTTTTATTTAATTCCTTGATATCCGTTCCTCTTTTGTTTTATTTTTCAAAAAACCAAACCTGCAGCTGCGTAGATCTTGCCGAGTTAATAAACTTAAAAAAAAAAAGGCGCCCCAACCGGACGCTCCAGGGGCAGTTTACGTGCTCTCGAAGATACAGGGACGTTACGGGATGTTGAGAGCATGATGGAAGCGGCTTATGCTGCACGAAGGTTTGGTATTAGGAAATAAAAGTAAACTTGTGATAAAAATGTATGGGTGCGATCATACCAGCACTAATGCACCGGATCCCATCAGAACTCCGCAGTTAAGCGTACTTAGGCGAGAGTAGTACTAGGATGGGTGACCTCCTGGGAAGGCCTCGTGTTGCACCCCCTTTTTTTTAAAAGTTTTTGTTAATTCGGTGATATTCGTTCCACTTTTGTTTTATTTTTCAAATAACCAAACCTGCAGCTTCGTAGATCTTGCCGAGTTAATAAACTTGAAAAAAACACGCGCCCCAGTCGGACGCTCCAGGGGCAGTTTACGTGCTCTCGAATATACAGGGACGTAACAGGATGTTGAGAGCATGACGGGAGCGGCTTATGCTGCTTGAAGGCTTGGTATTAGGAAATAAAAGTAAACTTGTGATGGAAATGTATGGGTGCGATCATACCAGCACTAATGCACCGGATCCCATTAGAACTCCGCAGTGACGCGTGCTTGGGCGAGAGTAGTACTAGGATGGGTGACCTCCTGGGAAGGCCTTGTGTTGCACCCCCTTTTTCTAAAAGTTTTTGTTAATTCCGTGATATTCGTTCCTCTTTTGTTTTATTTTCCAAATAACCAAACATGCAGCTGCGTAGATCTCACCGAGTTAATAAACTTGAAAAAAAATAACGCGCCCCAGTCGGACACTCTGGGAGCAGTTTGCGTGCTCTCGAAGATACAGGGACGTAACGGGATGTTGAGAGCATGATGGGAGCGGCTTATGCTGCACGAAGGCCTGGTATTAGGAAATAAAAGTAAACTTGTGATGGAAATGTATGGGTGCGATCATACCAGCACTAATGCACCGGATCCCATCAGAACGCCGCAGTTAAGCGTGCTTGGGCGAGAGTAGTACTAGGATGGGTGACCTCCTAGAAAGGCCTCGTGTTGCATCTCCTTTTTTTAAAAGTTTTTGTTGATTCCGTAATATTCGTTCCTCTTTTGTTTTTTTTTTAAATAACCAAACCTGCAGCTGCGTAGATCTCGCCAAACTTGAAAAAAACGTTCCCCAACCGGACGCTCCAAGGGCAAATTACGTGCTCTCGAAGATACAGGGACGTAACGGGATGTTGAGAGCATTACGGGAGCGGCTTATGCTGCACGAAGGCTTGGTATTCGGAAATAAAAGTAAACTTGTGATGGAAATGTATGGGTGCGATCATACCAGCACTAATGCACCGGATCCCATCAGAACTCCGCAGTTAAGCGTACTTAGGCAAGAGTAGTACTAGGATGGGTGACCTCTTGGGAAGGCCTCGTGTAGCACCCCCTTTTCTTAAAAGTTTTTTTTAATTCCGTGACATTCGTTCCTCTTTAGTTTTAGTTTTTAAATAACCAAACCTGCAGCTGCGTAGATCTCGTCGAGTTAATAAACTTGAAAAACAAACACGCCCCAACCGGATGCTCCGGGGGCAGTTTACGTGCTCTCGAACATAAAAGGACGTAACGAGATGTTGAGAACATGACGGGAGCGGCTTATGCTGCACGAAGGCTTGGTATTAGGAAATAAAAGTAAACTTGTGATGGAAATGTATGGGTCCGATCATACCAGCACTAATGCACCGGATCCCATCAGAACTCCGCAGTGAAGCGTGTTTGGGCGAGAGTAGTACTAGGATGGGTGACCTCCTGGGAAGGCCTCGTGTTGCACCCATTTTTTTTTAAAAGTTTTTGTTAATTCGGTGATATTCGTTCCTCTTTTGTTTTATTTTTCAAATAACCAAACCTGCAGCTGCGTAGATCTCGCCGAGTTAATAAACTTGAAAAAAAAACGCTCCCCAATCGGCCGCTCCGGGGACGGTGTACGTGCTCTCGATGATACTGGGACGTAACGGGATATTGAGAGCATGACAGAAGCGGCTTATGCTGCACGAAGGCTTGGTATTAGGAAATAAAAGTAAACTTGTGAGGGAAATGTATGGGTGCTATCATACCAGCACTAATACACCGGATCCCATCAGAACTCCGCAACTACGCGTGCTTTGGCGAGAGTAATACTAGGATGGGTGACTTCCTGGGAAGGCCTTGTGTTGCACCCCCTTTTTCTAAAAGTTTTTGTTAATTCCGTGATATTCGTTCCTCTTTTGTTTTATTTTTCAAATAACCAAACCTGCAGCTGCGTAGATCTCTCCAAGTTAATAAACTTCAAAAAAACAACGCGCCCCAGTCGGACACTTTGGGAGCAGTTTGCGTGCTCTCGAAGATACAGGGACGTAACGGGATGTTGAGAGCATGATGGGAGCGGCTTATGCTGCACGAAGGCCTGGTATTAGGAAATAAAAGTAAACTTGTGATGGAAATGTATGGGTGCGATCATACCAGCACTAATGCACCAGATCCCATCAGAACTCCGCAGTTAAGCTTGCTTTGGCGAGAGTAGTACTAGGATGGGTGACCTCCTGAGAAGGCCTCGTGTTGCAACCCTTTTTTTAAAAGTTTTAGTTAATTCCGTGATATTCGTTCCTCTTTTGTTTTATTTTTCAAATAACCAAACCTGCAGCTTCGTAGATCATGCCGAGTTAATAAACTTGAAAAAAGAATGCGCCCCAGTCAGACGCTCCGGGGGCAGTTTACGTGCTCTCGAAGATACATGGACGTAACGGGATGTTGAGAGCATGACGGGAGTAGCTTATGCTGCACGAAGGCTTGGTATTAGAAAATAAAAGTAAACTTGTGATGGAAATGTATGGGTGCGATCATACCAGCACTAATGCACTGGATCCCATCAAAACTCCGCAGTCAAGCATGCTTGGGCGAGAGTAGTACTAAGATGGGTGACCTCCTGGGAAGGCCTCGTGTTGCACCCCCTTTTTCTAAAAGTTTTTGTAATTCCGTGATATTCGTTCCTCTTTTGTTTTATTTTTCAAATAACCAAACCTGCAGCTTCGTAGATCTCGCCGAGTTAATAAACTTGAAAAAAGAATGCGCCCCAGTCAGACGCTCCGGGGGCAGTTTACGTGCTCTCGAAGATACATGGACGTAACGGGATGTTGAGAGCATGACGGGAGTAGCTTATGCTGCACGAAGGCTTGGTATTAGGAAATAAAAGTAAACTTGTGATGGAAATGTATGGGTGCGATCATACCAGCACTAATGCACTGGATCCCATCAAAACTCCGCAGTCAAGCATGCTTGGGCGAGAGTAGTACTAAGATGGGTGACCTCCTGGGAAGGCCTCGTGTTGCACCCCCTTTTTTTAAAAGTTTTTGTTAATCCTGTGATATTCGTTCCTCTTTTGTTTTATTTTTCAAATAACCAAACCTGCAGCTGCGTAGATCTCGCCGAGTTAATAAACTTGAAAAAAAAACGCGCCCCAATTGGATGCTCTGGGGCAGTTTACGTGCTCTCGAAGATACAGAGACGTAACGGGATGTTGAGAGCATGACGGGAGCGGCTTATGCTGCACAAAGGCTTGGTATTAGGAAATAAAAGTAAACTTGTGATGGAAATGTATGGGTGCTATCATACCAACACTAATGCACCGGATCCCATCTGAACTACGCAGTTAAGCGTGCTTGGACGAGAGTAGTACTAGGATCGGTGACCTCCTTGGAAGGCCTCGTGTTGCACCCCCTTTTTTTAAAAGTTTTATTTAATTCCTTGATATCCGTTCCTCTTTTGTTTTATTTTTCAAAAAACCAAACCTGCAGCTGCGTAGATCTTGCCGAGTTAATAAACTTAAAAAAAAAACGCGCCCCAACCGGACGCTCCAGGGGCAGTTTACGTGCTCTCGAAGATACAGGGACGTGACGGGATGTTGAGAGCATGATGGAAGCAGCTTATGCTGCACGAAGGTTTGGTATTAGGAAATAAAAGTAAACTTGTGATGGAAATGTATGGGTGCGATCATACCAGCACTAATGCACCGGATCCCATCAGAACTCCGCAGTTAAGCGTACTTAGGCGAGAGTAGTACTAGGATGGGTGACCTCCTGGTAAGGCCTCGTGTTGCACCCCCTTTTTTTTAAAAGTTTTTGTTAATTCGGTGATATTCGTTCCACTTTTGTTTTATTTTTCAAATAACCAAACCTGCAGCTGCGTAGATCTCGCCGAGTTAATAAACTTGAAAAAAACACGCGCCCAAGTCGGACGCTCCAGGGGCAGTTTACGTGCTCTCGAATATACAGGGACGTAACATGATGTTGAGAGCATGACGGGAGCGGCTTATGCTGCTTGAAGGCTTGGTATTAGGAAATAAAAGTAAACTTGTGATGGAAATGTATGGGTGCGATCATACCAGCACTAATGCACCGGATCCCATCAGAACTCCGCAGTGACGCGTGCTTGGGCGAGAGTAGTACTAGGATGGGTGACCTCCTGGGAAGGCCTTGTGTTGCACCCCCTTTTTCTAAAGGTTTTTTTTAATTCTGTGATTTCGTTCCTCTTTTGTTTTATTTTTCAAATAACCAAACCTGCAGCTGCGTAGATCTCACCGAGTTAATAAACTTGAAAAAAAAAAAACGCGCCCCAGTCGGACACTCTGGGAGCAGTTTGCGTGCTCTCGAAGATACAGGGACGTAACGGGATGTTGAGAGCATGATGGGAGCGGCTTATGCTGCACGAAGGCCTGGTATTAGAAAAAAAAAGTAAACTTGTGATGGAAATGTATGGGTGCGATCATACCAGCACTAATGCACCAAATCCCATCAGAACTCCGCAGTTAAGCGTGCTTGGGCGAGAGTAGTACTAGGATGGGTGACCTCCTAGGAAGGCCTCGTGGTGCACCTCCTTTTTTTAAAAGTTTTTGTTGATTCCGTTTTATTCGTTCCTCTTTTGTTTTATTTTTTAAATAACCAAACCTGCAGCTGCGTAAATCTCGCCAAACTTGAAAAAAAACGTTCCCCAACCGGACGCTCCAAGGGCAAATTACGTGCTCTCGAAGATACATGGACGTAACGGGATGTTGAGAGCATGATGGGAGCGGCTTATGTTGCACGAAGGCCTGGTATTAGAAAATAAAAGTAAACTTGTGATGGAAATGTATGGGTGCGATCATACCAACACTAATGCACCTGATCCCATCAGAACTCCGCAGTTTAGCGTGCTTGGGCGAGAGTAGTACTAGGATGGGTGACCGCCTGAGAAGGCCTCGTGTTGCAACCCTTTTTTTAAAAGTTTTAGTTAATTCCGTGATATTCGTTCCTCTTTTGTTTTATTTTTCAAATTACCAAACCTGCAGCTGCGTAGATCTCGCTGAGTTAATAAACTTGAAAAAAGAATGCGCCCCAGTCAAACGCTCCGGGGGCAGTTTACGTGCTCTCGAAGATACAGGGACGTAACGGGATGTTAAGAGCATGACGGGAGTAGCTTATGCTGCACGAAGGCTTGGTATTAGGAAATAAAAGTAAACTTGTGATGGAAATGTATGGGTCCGATCATACCAGCACTAATGCAGCTTAATTGATGCTCCTGCCAAGGCAGAAGTACATAAACCTGAACTTAAACCTCTTCCCTCAAATCTAAAATATGCTTTTTTAGATGAGTCCGAATATTACCCAGTCATAGTGAGTGCTCTCCAAAATGAAAATCAATTCAACTCACTATTGATTGTTTTGAGAAAACATAAAAAGGCAATAGGTTATAAACTTGAAGATCTCACAGGCATAAGCCCCGACTTTTGCATGCATAGAATTAACTTAGAAGAAGGCCAAAGACCTTGTGTTCAAGGTCAACGCCGTCTTAATCCCAACATGCAAGAAGTAGTTAAAGCTGAAGTTATGAAATTGCTAGATGCTGGCATAATCTATGCAATTTCTGACTCAAAATGGGTTAGCCCTGTCCAAGTTGTTCCCAAGAAAGGAGGAACAACAGTAGTCAAGAATGGAAGAATGAGCTCATCCCCACAAGGATTGTGACGGGATGGCGTATGTGTATTGACTACAGAAAGTTGAATCAATCAACTCGAAAAGATCACTATCCTCTGCCTTCATTGATCAAATGCTAGAGAGGTTAGCTTGCCACAAATATTTCTGTTATCTAGATGGTTACTCAGGATTTTTCCAAATTCCTATCCACCCTGAGGACCAAGAGAAAACCACCTTCACCTGTCCCTATGATACTTTTGCTTATCGCCGAATGCCATTTGGCTTGTGTAATGCACTTGCCACTTTCCAGCGTTGCATGACTAGTATCTTTTCCGATTTTGTTGAGACTATCATGGAAGTATTTATGGACGACTTTAGCGTCTATGGCATTTCCTTTGATAATTGTTTGACAAATCTATCCAAAGTTTTGAAACGCTGTGAAGAAGTCGATCTTGTTCTCAATTGGGAAAAGTGTCACTTCATGGTGAACGAAGGTGTAGTTTTAGGACTTATCATTTCTGAAAGAGGTATTGAAGTGGATCGAGCTAAGATCCAAGTTATTGAACAACTGCCACCACCTGCTAATGTAAAAGGAATCAGGAGTTTCCTTGGCCACGCCGGTTTCTACCGACGGTTTATTAAAGATTTTTCTAAAATAGCCAAGCCCCTGACTGAGCTCCTTTTGAAGGATGCACCTTTTAATTTCACGAAGGAATGCCTTGAGGCATTCAACAAAATCAAACGCGCTCTAATCACCGCACCTATAATCCAGTCACCTGATTGGAATCTTCCATTTGAACTTATGTGCAGTGCGAGTTATTACGCCGTTGGAGTTGTTTTAGGGCAAAGAAAGGACAAGTTCCTTCATGCTATTTACTATGCTAGTAAAACCTTAGATCCTGCCCAAATCAACTATGCCACTACTGAAAAAGAACTTCTTGCCATTGTCTACGCCTTAGACAAATTCCGTTCTTACCTTATAGGATCGAAAGTAATTGTTTACACTGACCATGCTGCTTTGAAATATCTGCTTTCAAAGAAAGAGGCAAAACCTCGACTTATCCGATGGATCTTACTCCTTCAAGAGTTTGATCTAGAGATCCGGGATAAGAAAGGAGCAGAAAATGTAGTCGCTGACCATCTTTCAAGGATAAGAGTAACTGAAATAGGATTGCCAACACCAATTAATGATTCGTTTGCTGATGATTCATTAATGGCGATTACTGACTCTTCTCCTTGGTATGCTGATATGGCCAATTTTCTTGTTAGTCGACAGCTACCTTCTGACCTTTCTTATAACCAAAGGAAGCGATTTTTGCATGATGCAAAATTCTTCGTTTGGGATGACCCTTATCTTTTCAAGCAGTGTTCAGATGGTCTTTATAGACGATGTATCCCCCAATGGGAAGTTAAAGGAGTTTTAGAAGGATGCCACTCATCTGCTTATGGTGGTCATCATGGTCCGTCCAAGACCGTAGCCAAAGTCTTACAATCCGGGTTTTTCTGGCCCTCGATGTTTAAAGATTCAAAAGATTTTGTTATGGCTTGTGACGCTTGTCAACGAATGGGTCAAATATCCAAGAGACATGAAATGCCTCAAAACGGCATATTAGAAGTTGAAATATTCGATGTCTGGGGTATTGACTATCAAGGACCATTCCCTTCTTCTAACGGAAATCGTTACATCTTAGTCGCTGTTGACTATGTTTCTAAAGTGGGTAGAAGCAATCGCCACTCCCACCAATGATGCTAGAGCTGTGATACGGCTATTTAAGAAGATCATCTTTCCACGTTTTGGTGTACCCAGAGCCGTGATTAGTGATCGAGGAACTCATTTTGGAGAAAAGCAGTTAGACACTTTGCTTGCCAAATATGGTGTGTATCACAGACGAGGATTAGCCTACCACCCTCAGACCAGCGGTCAAGTAGAAGTCTCAAATAGAGAGTTGAAAACAATTCTTCAGAAAGTAGTCTCAAGATCTAGAACTGACTGGAGTAATAAGCTCGATGACACCTTGTGGGCTTATCGCACAGCTTTCAAAACCCCGATTGGAACATCTCCTTATCGATTGGTTTATGGAAAGGCCTGTCATCTTCCTGTCGAGTTAGAGTATAAAGCTTACTGGGCTATCAAAGAACTCAACTTAGACACTAAGCTTAGCGCTGATAGACGACTTTTGCAACTCAATGAGTTAGAAGAATTTCGTTTGCAAGCTTATGAGAATTCTAGGATCTACAAAGAGAAAACGAAGCGTTGGCACGACAAGAGGATAATTAAGAAAGAATTTAATGTCGGTGACCAAGTACTTCTTTTCAACTCCCGTTCTGAAAATTTTTCCGGGAAAACTTCGATCACGATGGTCTGGACCATTCACTGTCACATATGTGAGCAAGTACGGCTATGTGGAACTAATGACTAGCAATGGTGAGAAATTCAAAGTTAATGGACACAGACTGAAACTCTACTATAGCAATTCTATCATCGGATGTTTAGATATTGTCTATACGGAGCGTCCATCCCCAACCCAATGATTTCATAGAAAAATTCGTCGAGCAAGACGTTAAACAAGCGCTTCTCGGGAGGCAACCCGTGTTTTCCCTTTTTGCATTTTTATTTTTGTTTTTCCCTTTTACGTTGTTTTGTTAGATTTCTTTGCAGATGAAAGAGTTTTTGAAGAATCTCTGAAGACCTTCCTTGTCATGTCCAAAAGGCTAGCTTGGGGGAGTCCGCACTGGCTAGTACACTTCATTCTTCTTTCATTTTTCCTTTCTTTCCATTAAGCATCTCATTGCATATTTAGCTTTTGTGCTCACATTGAGGACAATGTGATGTTTAGCTTGGGGGAGGGATTGCATTTTCCTTTTTGCATTTTAGTTTTTCCTTTTTGCATTTTAGTTATATTTTTCAAACTTTTGAATAAGATAGAGAAGATTTTAGAGAGAAGATTTTTAAATTTTGAACACAATTGAATGCTTTTCATGCTTTGCTTGCTTGTTTACTATGCTATCATGTTACATTTCCCAAACTTAGAGCTTTCAAAAGATAATGATTCAATATTCATTGAATTTTGCATACATGGGGAAGTCTTGTACACAGTAGGCATGGAATGAATCTATAGATGAGTACGCTTGATCTTGACATTTGGCAAACTACATATATTGTAAGGTAGAACCTCCTTAGACTGGTACATCCATACCCAGTCTCATCTAGGTGTGTGTAGTTCTCCTTGTGATGTGTGTCATGTCAAAACGCATAAGTATGGTTCTCATTTCATTTCTATAAGCATTGCATTCATGATTCACTAAGATTTGAAGCCTTTTTCACTTTAATTTGCCCCTCAAAATTAGCCCCTTCACACAAGAGCTTCACAAAATAATAGCTACAAGTAAAAACTGCCTACCTTTCGAGCTAGTAGCTAGACTATGGTGTGTGGGTGCTCTTTTGAGAAGATTTGTTCTTATCTGTCAAAGTGAATTTGGAAGAACGAAAAGCTCAAGAAGTGAAGTTTTGTTCAAAAGAAAAAGAAAAGAAAAGAAAAAAGAAAAATCGAAATGGAAAGAAAAAGAAATAAAAGAAGAAGTTGTGAGTATCTCCTCAAAAGTCAATATTCAGAAGGAGTTCACTCTTGTGTTTCGTGTGTAATAAGCCAATCTGTTGCTTCTGGCTTCAATATTTGTCTTTTGGGAATTAACCGAAAGTCTGGATTGAGTATTCATTTATCATTGGTCAGTTGCTAGCTCACTCTAAACTTCACATGACCATAACTATTTGTCCACCTTTCACCCATTTCCCAAAGCCTTCTTCTTATTTTTCGGCTTCTTTTCTATGTGCATTGTGATCTTTGACTTGTGTTTTGAATTGTTTACCATATTAGACTGCGGACACATTTTCATAAGTCGTAGATAGGTGTGTGTCTCAAAAACATTTACACATAAAGAAATCACATTTTACATACATTGAGTGTTCGAGTGTACCGTGAGAGTCCATTTGTCAAAAGATCATGCAAGAGCCGAAATTCTATAGTGAAATTCTTTGCGCTACGCCGTTATGTAAATCTCAGCCATGTTTATGTATCATTCTTGCCCACGTTCTTTTTGGGTTATGATTCATTATGTTTTCAAAATTTTAAGTTGAGATTTGTTTCTTGATGGTATAGTAGCCAATGCTTGCAACCTTGTCCTGGTATTGTTTGTTATGTTTGCTTGAGGACAAGCAAAGGTTTAGCTTGGGGGAGTTTGATAAGTGAATATTTGTATGATTTTAACCCCCACTTTAGCTCGGTTTTGTATGTCATTTGTGCTTTGTTAAGCCATTTTATGAGCTAATATCGTCTTCTAGGCGAATTCCTGTGTTCTAACCTGTTTTGTAGGGAAAGTGACGTTTCTACGCCCTTTTTCTATATTCCCGAGCATTTGCCTAGAACCCGATGATTCGAAGAAGAAAGCTTGACCATGTGTAAGGCATTTCAAGAAGGTTCACTAACTCAAGAAAGAGAAGAATCAAAGACGGTTTCGTAGTTGTCGGAAGATCAATCAATTGGGCGAAAGAATTCATCGCTTTACATCAAATCCTATCAACAAACCCGATTGTAGAAGTCAAGGGGGATGTTGGAAGTCGAGTCAAGCAAAGGAAGATGAACCGTTAGTCAAGAGCTGATCGGGGATGTGTGCTGATCCAAGCATTGCGGCTCCTTCTTCCTAAATTTGGCCTATGTGTTTAATGCCCGACCTCTTCTCCACGAAACCCTAATACTATAAATAGATGCTCTAGCCTCACAACACAACACACTATCTAACACAATCTAATCTTATATCTCATACAATCTTCTTATTAGTTTTCTCTTTAGTTTTAGTCTTTCTAGTTTAGATTATCTTCTACTTTTGTCTTTTGTTCTTAGTTTATTTCTGTCCATTTCATATCAAAACATTACTTTAGTTCAATAAGAATTTCAATCTTTGTAGTCTACTTCGTTGGGTACAAGAGTTGTAATTCAAGGTACTGTATTTCTATGCGAGGGATTTCTATTATCGTTATCACTTTCATTGTTGATCGTCACCTAGGTATTCCTAATTTATCCTTTGTTTATTGTTCTTTATTACTTTCCATTTGATTGTTATTTTCTATTTCATTAGATTCATTTTCATGTTGTTATAATCGTAGTTTCATTTCTTAGATTGTCAAAAAGCGTCGTTATTATCGCCACATAAAGAGTCTAAATTATTGTCAAAACCAACTAAATATGCCTATCTTAACTTTCATTGTTAATATCATCGTAGACATAAACATAATCATGAGTGAGTAGTCACCTTTCTAGGGTGTAGGGTAGCCATGTTAGATTGATTAAAGATGATAATTGGATAAAAGAAATTGTGCTTTTAAAACATTGTGTCTATGCATGTTTGGACTTTAACGATAGTTGACGATTCTTGATCACAATCATTGACTAGTATGGAATTCTTTTCCAAAGTAGATATACGAGATTTGAATAGACAAAGCATGACATAGTGGATTAAGACCTAGTAAATCACACAAAAAGCCTGCTAGACCATCTGATCTATGATTGTAATGAACACACCATTCTTACGAACGCTCAATGAATTACTTGCATATCCTAAATCCAATTTAATCAATATGTCAATCTACATGAGTGAACCTATTTCCCTAGATGCTTCTCATTATTGTTAAATCATCATTTGCTTTATTGTTTTCATTCTAGTTTGCTTTTATTTTGTTTTTATGTTCTTTATTAGTTTAGAATTCAAAACCTCAAAACCCAGAAAATTGTTAGATAAAACTCAATTGTGAGACGATTCACAATCCATAGGAAATACCATCTCCCTGAGGATCGACCCATACTTCCCTAATTACATTAATTTGTTATTAGCCTAAGCTGGGTAATTTATCTTTGTATCGGGCTTGCGACAGAAACCGATCAAATTTTGGCGCCGTTGCCGGGGAGCACGGTTTAGTTTTCCTTTTTATTGTGATTTTAATCACGATTAGTTTTATCTAGTCTTTAGGAACTCAAATTCCTTTAGATCTCTCTTGATTTTTCATCTTAGCTTTTCTATCTTATGCCCAGATCTTCTAGACTAGGGACCCCTATTCCTTTAGACCCCGAACTAGAAAGAACTTTGCGTAGGAAATTAAAGCTATTTAACGAAATTTCAAAAGCTTCTGATATTTCAAGTTTAGATCGTATTCGTGAGAAATACTCGGATATCTTACCTAATCTTGAAGGAGAAGAAGATCCATTCTCATCCCCATTCCAAAAAATCAATCAACTTTCAACCAACATTCCATCTTCATCTTCACAAGCAAAAATGGTTCGACTTTCCGACCATTCTAAACCCACCGCAGATACACTTCCAAAGGGTATCGCTACACCTCTAATTACAGCTCAGAACTTCAAAATCAAACCTGCCTTCATCAATCTAATAGAAAGAAATCAATTTGGTGGCAATGCCACAGAAGATCCCAACCTTCATATCCAAAACTTCTGTGACTATTGCTCCACGATTAGACAAACTGGAGTATCCCAAGAACAGATTAGGGAAATGCTCTTTCCCTTCTCTTTAAGAGGAAAGGCAAAAACTCTGGATCAATAGTCTTGACCGAGTTGCCTTAGGAATAGTCGACTGGGATGGTCTAGCTCTTGCTTTCTATCAAAAGTACTTCCCACCAGAACGAACCGCACTCTTACGAAGTCAAATTACTGGATTCCGTCAGAGAGGCGACGAAAGCCTTTATGAGGCATGGGAAAGGTACAAAGAATTACAAAGAGAATGCCCTCATCATGGCCTTGATTCATGGTTCCTGGCTATCACATTCTACAACGGTTGTTGTGGCGAATTGCGTCATATCCTCGACTCCGCTAACAATGGTCGTTTCGATCAAATCGATGTAGAGATAGCTAGTGCGATTATCGAGTCAATGGCAATCCACGATTCTCAGTATAGCAACTTGTGTGCTATACCGCTCAAAGCCAAGCAGGATGATTCAAGTAAAGTAGCACTCCTGGAAGCCCAATTAGCCCTTCTGCAGCAACAAGTAGGAAGCTCTTCCCAATCCAAGGAGCATATCAACGTCACTAACCACGTAGTGGTATGTGAGACATGTGGGATTGGAGGGCATAGTTTTCAAGAATGTAGAAGTTCAATAGAGCAAGTCAATGCCTATCAAGGATATAGGCAAGGCAACGCTTTCTCAAACTTCTATAACGAAAAAACAAAAAACCACCCATTTTTGTCCTACAAAAGTACCAATGTTCAAAATCCCCACCAACAAACTCAACAACCATTCATACCACACCAACAAAAGCCTTACAATCCACCTGGTTTTCAAAACCAGAGACCTTCATTCCAACCTAACTTCAACCAACCTTACCAAAATCAACCTCAACACCAACCACCTCAAATTCAAGGCCAACCAAATGACTCAAGCTTGAGCAAAATTGAATCCATGCTTCCGCAAGTTGTTCAAAAACATGATTCAATGTTTGCTCAATTTCAAAAGAGTGATCAAGCCAAAGATGCTGCCATCAAGATGCTTGAAACTCAAATGACCCAATTGGCTACCTCTATTACCCAAAGAAAACAAGGCCAACTCCCACCTCATGGTGAACAACCGAGGGACACCGCAAATGCTATCACCCTTAGGAGTGGTACCACTTATACGGAACCTCAGCAACCCACAGAACCAACAGTTGAGCCTTCACAAGTAGAAAGCCAAAAAGATTCTCAACCATCCACCGCTAAGGAAGCGGACAACAAACCTGAAAAGAAGGATGAACCTGAAAAGGAACCCATCAAAATTCAAGTTCCATTTCCCCAACGTTTGAGGAGAAATCATAAGGAAACCCAGTTCGGTAAATTCATGGAAGTTGTCAAAAACCTCCAAGTAACGGTTCCCTTCACTGAATTAATCACTCAAATCCCTACTTACACGAAATTTATGAAGGATATCTTAACAAAGAAGAGGACTCTAGATGATGTTGAAATCATCGCATTCACCGCTGAATGTAGTGCGTTATTGCAAAATAAGTCCCTTCCTAAGTTAAAGGATCCTGTTAGTTTCTCTATACCTTGCACTATAGGCACCTACACTATTGATAAAGCTTTATGCGATCTAGGTGCTAGTGTAAGCGTTATGCCTTATTCCATTTGCGAAAAATTGAATATGGGAATTCTCAAATGCACAAGTATCACCCTGCAAATGGCAGATCGTCCTCTAAAACAACCTATGAGACTTTTTAGAAGATGTACCTGTTAGAGTAGGAAGATTTTTCATTCTAGTCGATTTTATAGTGTTAGATATGGCTGAAGATTCGCAAATCCCCATCATTTTAGGAAGGCCATTTCTACACACTGCGGCAGCAGTAACCGATGTCAAGAATGGAAAACTGACACTAGAAGTAGGTGATGATAAACTCACCTACAACTTGAACAGTGCAATGAAGAGCCCTATGCTTGAAGAGCCTTGCTGTTTCCTTGACATTGTCGACTCATTCATTGATGAATCTCTGTATCCATCAATAATTGAGGATCCTTTAGAAGCAATTTTATTGTTAGAGGATATCTCTGAGAATGACAATTTTGAGATCAGTGAGCTGGAAAGGGACTTGACTGGTAAAGAGATACCGTCTGAAGAAGTTGAGGAGTTTATAAGCTTAATTGATGCTCCTGCCAAGGCAGAAGTACATAAACCTGAACTTAAACCTCTTCCCTCAAATCTAAAATATGCTTTTTTAGATGAGTCCGAATATTACCCAGTCATAGTGAGTGCTCTCCAAAATGAAAATCAATTCAACTCACTATTGATTGTTTTGAGAAAACATAAAAAGGCAATAGGTTATAAACTTGAAGATCTCACAGGCATAAGCCCCGACTTTTGCATGCATAGAATTAACTTAGAAGAAGGCCAAAGACCTTGTGTTCAAGGTCAACGCCATCTTAATCCCAACATGCAAGAAGTAGTTAAAGCTGAAGTTATGAAATTACTAGATGTTGGCATAATCTATGCAATTTCTGACTCAAAATGGGTTAGCCCTGTCCAAGTTGTTCCCAAGAAAGGAGGAACAACAGTAGTCAAGAATGGAAGGAATGAGCTCATCCCCACAAGGATTGTGACACGATGGCATATGTGTATTGACTATAGAAAGTTGAATCAATCAACTCGAAAAGATCACTATCCTCTGCCCTTCATTGATCAAATGCTAGAGAGGTTAGCTTGCCACAAATATTTCTGTTATCTAGATGGTTACTCAGGATTTTTCCAAATTCCTATCCACCCTGAGGACCAAGAGAAAACCACCTTCACCTGTCCCTATGATACTTTTGCTTATCGCCGAATGCCATTTGGCTTGTGTAATGCACCTGCCACTTTCCAGCGTTGCATGACTAGTATCTTTTCCGATTTTGTTGAGACTATCATGGAAGTATTTATGGATGACTTTAGCGTCTATGGCATTTCCTTTGATAATTGTTTGACAAATCTATCCAAAGTTTTGAAACGCTGTGAAGAAGTCGATTTTGTTCTCAATTGGGAAAAGTGTCACTTCATGGTGAACGAAGGTGTAGTTTTAGGACTTATCATTTCTGAAAGAGGTATTGAAGTGGATCGAGCTAAGATCCAAGTTATTGAGCAACTGCCACCACCTGCTAATGTAAAAGGAATCAGGAGTTTCCTTGGCCACGCCGGTTTCTACCGACGGTTTATTAAAGATTTTTCTAAAATAGCCAAGCCCCTGACTGAGCTCCTTTTTAAGGATGCGCCTTTTAATTTCACGAAGGAATGCCTTGAGGCATTCAACAAAATCAAACGCGCTCTAATCACCGCACCTATAATCCAGTCACCTGATTGGAATCTTCCATTTGAGCTTATGTGCGATGCGAGTGATTATGCCGTTGGAGTTGTTTTAGGGCAAAGAAAGGAAAAGTTCCTTCATGCATTTACTATGCTAGTAAAACCTTAGATCCTGCCCAAATCAACTATGCCACCACTGAAAAAGAACTTCTTGCCATTGTCTACGCCTTAGACAAATTCCGTTCTTACCTTATAGGATCGAAAGTAATTGTTTACACTGACCATGCTGCTTTGAAATATCTGCTTTCAAAGAAAGAGGCAAAACCTCGACTTATCCGATGGATCTTACTCCTTCAAGAGTTTGATCTAGAGATACGGGATAAGAAAGGAGCAGAAAATGTAGTCGCTGACCATCTTTCAAGGATAAGAGTAACTGAAATAGGATTGCCAACACCAATTAATGATTCGTTTGCTGATGATTCATTAATGGCGATTACTGACTCTTCTCCTTGGTATGCTGATATGGCCAATTTTCTTGTCAGTCAACAGCTACCTTCTGACCTTTCTTATAACCAAAGGAAGCAATTTTTGCATGATGCAAAATTCTTCGTTTGGGATGATCCTTATCTTTTCAAGCAGTGTTCAGATGGTCTTTATAGACGATGTATCCCCCAATGGGAAGTTAAAGGAGTTTTAGAAGGATGTCACTCATCTGCTTATGGTGGTCATCATGGTCCGTCCAAGACCGTAGCCAAAGTCTTACAATCCGGGTTTTTCTGGCCCTCGATGTTTAAAGACTCAAAAGATTTTGTTATGGCTTGTGACGCTTGTCAACGAATGGGTCAAATATCCAAGAGACATGAAATGCCTCAAAACGGCATATTAGAAGTTGAAATATTCGATGTCTGGGGTATTGACTATCAAGGACCATTCCCTTCTTCTAACGGAAATCGTTACATCTTAGTCGCTGTTGACTATGTTTCTAAGAGGGTAGAAGCAATTGCCACTCTCACCAATGATGCTAGAGCTGTGATACGGCTATTTAAGAAGATCATCTTTCCACGTTTTGGTGTACCCAGAGCCGTGATTAGTGATCGAGGAAATCATTTTGGAGAAAAGCAGTTAGATACTTTGCTTGCCAAATATGGTGTGTATCAAAGACGAGGATTAGCCTACCACCCTCAGACCAACGGTCAAGTAGAAGTCTCAAATAGAGAGTTGAAAAAAATTCTTCAGAAAGTAGTCTCAAAATCTAGAACTGACTGGAGTAATAAGCTCGATGACACCTTGTGGGCTTATCGCACAGCTTTCAAAACCCCGATTGGAACATCTCCTTATCGATTTGTTTATGGAAAGGCCTGTCATCTTCCTGTCGAGTGAGAATATAAAGCTTACTGGGCTATTAAAGAACTCAACTTAGACACTAAGCTTAGCGCTGATAGGAGACTTTTGCAACTCAATGAGTTAGAGGAATTTCGTTTGCAAGCTTATGAGAATTCTAGGATCTACAAAGAGAAAACGAAGCGTTGGCACGACAAGAGGATAATTAAGAAAGAATTTAATGTCGGTGACCAAGTACTTCTTTTCAACTCCCGTCTGAAAATTTTTCCGGGAAAACTTCGATCCCGATGGTCTGGACCATTCACTGTCACATATGTGAGCAAGTACGGCTATGTGGAACTAATGACTAGCAATGGTGAGAAATTCAAAGTTAATGGACACAGACTGAAACTCTACTATAGCAATTCTATCATCGGATGTTTAGATATTGTCTATACGGAGCGTCCATTCCCGACCCAATGATTTCATAGAAAAATTCGTCGAGCAAGACGTTAAACAAGCGCTTCTCGGGAGGCAACCCGTGTTTTCCCTTTTTGCTTTTTATTTTTGTTTTTCCCTTTTACGTTGTTTTGTTAGATTTCTTTGCAGATGAAAGAGTTTTTGAAGAATCTCTGAAGACCTTCCTTGTCAAGTCCAAAAGGCTAGCTTGGGGGAGTCCGCACTGGCTAGTACACTTCATTCTTCTTTCATTTTTCCTTTCTTCCCATTAAGCATCTTATTGCATATTTGGATTTTGTGCTCACATTGAGGACAATGTGATGTTTAGCTTGGGGGAGGGATTGCATTTTCCCTTTTTGCATTTTAGTTATATTTTTCAAATTTTGAATAAGATAGAGAAGATTTTAGAGAGAAGATTTTTAAATTTTGAACACAATTGAATGCTTTTCATGCTTTGCTTGCTTGTTTACTATGCTATCATGTTACATTTCCCAAACTTAGAGCTTTCAAAAGATAATGATTCATTATTCATTGAATTTTGCATACATGGGGAAGTCTTGTACACAGTAGGCATGGAATGAATCTATAGATGAGTACGCTTGATCTTGACATTTGGCAAACTACATATATTGTAAGGTAGAACCTCCTTAGACTGGTACATCCATACCCAGTCTCATCTAGGTGTGTGTAGTTCTCCTTGTGATGTGTGTCATGTCAAAACGCATAAGTATGGTTCTCATTTCATTTCTATAAGCATTGCATTCATGATTCACTAAGATTTGAAGCCTTTTTCACTTTAATTTGCCCCTCAAAATTAGCCCCTTCACACAAGAGCTTCACAAAATAATAGCTACAAGTAAAAACTGCCTACCTTTCGAGCTAGTAGCTAGACTATGGTGTGTGGGTGCTCTTTTGAGAAGATTTGTTCTTATCTGTCAAAGTGAATTTGGAAGAACGAAAAGCTCAAGAAGTGAAGTTTTGTTCAAAAGAAAAAGAAAAGAAAAGAAAAAAGAAAAATCGAAATGGAAAGAAAAAGAAATAAAAGAAGAAGTTGTGAGTATCTCCTCAAAAGTCAATATTCAGAAGGAGTTCACTCTTGTGTTTCGTGTGTAATAAGCCAATCTGTTGCTTCTGGCTTCAATATTTGTCTTTTGGGAATTAACCGAAAGTCTGGATTGAGTATTCATTTATCATTGGTCAGTTGCTAGCTCACTCTAAACTTCACATGACCATAACTATTTGTCCACCTTTCACCCATTTCCCAAAGCCTTCTTCTTATTTTTCGGCTTCTTTTCTATGTGCATTGTGATCTTTGACTTGTGTTTTGAATTGTTTACCATATTAGACTGCGGACACATTTTCATAAGTCGTAGATAGGTGTGTGTCTCAAAAACATTTACACATAAAGAAATCACATTTTACATACATTGAGTGTTCGAGTGTACCGTGAGAGTCCATTTGTCAAAAGATCATGCAAGAGCCGAAATTCTATAGTGAAATTCTTTGCGCTACGCCGTTATGTAAATCTCAGCCATGTTTATGTATCATTCTTGCCCACGTTGTTTTTGGGTTATGATTCATTATGTTTTCAAATTTTAAGTTGAGATTTGTTTCTTGATGGTATAGTAGCCAATGCTTGCAACCTTGTCCTGGTATTGTTTGTTATGTTTGCTTGAGGACAAGCAAAGGTTTAGCTTGGGGGAGTTTGATAAGTGAATATTTGTATGATTTTAACCCCCACTTTAGCTCGGTTTTGTATGTCATTTGTGCTTTGTTAAGCCATTTTATGAGCTAATATCGTCTTCTAGGCGAATTCCTGTGTTCTAACCTGTTTTGTAGGGAAAGTGACGTTTCTACGCCCTTTTTCTATATTCCCGAGCATTTGCCTAGAACCCGATGATTCGAAGAAGAAAGCTTGACCATGTGTAAGGCATTTCAAGAAGGTTCACTAACTCAAGAAAGAGAAGAAGCAAAGACGGTTTCGTAGTTGTCGGAAGATCAATCAATTGGGCGAAAGAATTCATCGCTTTACATCAAATCCTATCAACAAACCCGATTGTAGAAGTCAAGGGGGATGTTGGAAGTCGAGTCAAGCAAAGGAAGATGAACCGTTAGTCAAGAGCTGATCGGGGATGTGTGCTGATCCAAGCATTGCGGCTCCTTCTTCCTAAATTTGGCCTATGTGTTTAATGCCCGACCTCTTCTCCACGAAACCCTAATACTATAAATAGATGCTCTAGCCTCACAACACAACACACTATCTAACACAATCTAATCTTATATCTCATACAATCTTCTTATTAGTTTTCTCTTTAGTTTTAGTCTTTCTAGTTTAGATTATCTTCTACTTTTGTCTTTTGTTCTTAGTTTATTTCTGTCCATTTCATATCAAAACATTACTTTAGTTCAATAAGAATTTCAATCTTTGTAGTCTACTTCGTTGGGTACAAGAGTTGTAATTCAAGGTACTGTATTTCTATGCGAGGGATTTCTATTATCGTTATCACTTTCATTGTTGATCGTCACCTAGGTATTCCTAATTTATCCTTTGTTTATTGTTCTTTATTACTTTCCATTTGATTGTTATTTTCTATTTCATTAGATTCATTTTCATGTTGTTATAATCGTAGTTTCATTTCTTAGATTGTCAAAAAGCGTCGTTATTATCGCCACATAGAGAGTCTAAATTATTGTCAAAATCAACTAAATATGCCTATCTTAACTTTCATTGTTAATATCATCGTAGACATAAACATAATCATGAGTGAGTAGTCACCTTTCTAGGGTGTAGGGTAGCCATGTTAGATTGATTAAAGATGATAATTGGATAAAAGAAATTGTGCTTTTAAAACATTGTGTCTATGCATGTTTGGACTTTAACGATAGTTGACGATTCTTGATCACAATCATTGACTAGTATGGAATTCTTTTCCAAAGTAGACATACGAGATTTGAATAGACAAAGCATGACATAGTGGATTAAGACCTAGTAAATCGCATAAAAAAGCCTGCTAGACCATCTGATCTATGATTGTAATGAACACACCATTCTTACGAACGCGCAATGAATTATTTGCATATCCTAAATCCAATTTCATCAATATGTCAATCTACATGTGTGAACCTATTTCCCTAGATGCTTCTCATTATTGTTAAATCATCATTTGCTTTATTGTTTTCATTCTAGTTTTGTAACACCCGCAAATGTACCCTATTTTTCTAGTAAAAATATTTTACGGATACTTTTCAGCAAATTTTAGTTTTAATTTAGAATTTAATTTTCCGAGTCGAATTTAGAATTTCCGAGTTCATATTTGGAATTTCCGCGAGATTTCAAGAAAAACCCGTCTTGAGCCGTCTTTGACTTTATTGACTTTTCCTTGACTTTTCTACTTACTCTTCATATACTCCCTCATAAACCCTAACTTCCTCAACACTCAAAAACACTTTCTTCCTCACAAAGAAAACCCCAAAACCTAGCCTCCATATCCTTCCAAGCTTATAATCATCGCTACTCTTTCGTTACTCGCTCAAATTCACGTAAGTTTGTCTTATTCTTCCCCTCTCATCTTCCTCTATCCGTATTGGTAATAAAATTACCGTCTTTCTCGCTTTTTAAATTATCCGCCTTTCTCAAGGTGAATGATATTCATCCTTTATTATCTAATTGTATGTAGGTGGAGACTAGGAAGGCTTAGAAATCGATTAAAGACGCGTAAAGGTAACGGTGAAGGGTTACTCGATATCTTTTACGTGTTTTATGTGTTTTCTAGGCTAGTAATCGTATTTAGATTATGGTTAGTATGCTTAGGACTTGTGTTGTTGTTGTTGGTTGTTTTTAGTTGTTAATTGATATGAGAATTGATGGTTTGTGATGATAAATGAGGATTTTTGTGTTGGTAACTTGTTGATATTTGATCGTTCCTGAATCCCGTGTAGGACGCAGGCTGCGTCGTGGGACGCAGGCTGCGTCGTGGTGACGCAGGCAGCGTCACTCGCTGCCGACAGTAATTTTCCTGCACTGACCCCTTTTCGTAAAATGATCATATCTTCTTCGTTACTTGCTTGTTTTGGGCTTGTGACATCCCGTTGGAACCGTAAGAGGATAAGCTATCACCTCCATTTGCAATTTCTGCATTTGCATGTCTAGAACTCTAGTTATGATCGTTTGAAGTGGACCCTTGTTTTCGTTGGTTTCCAAACAACGTTGTTTTGGAGAGGTGATCTATGTTTTTATTCATTATGCTTCATAAACTTGTTCTAATGCTTATGTATCATGTATTGACTCATGTTTATCATAATTAAACTTATATGATTCCCTATTCTCATGTTTTGTGACGGTTTTTGGTATGTTCCCACTTTGAGTCGGTTTTTACAAATGATACGGTTTGAGCACTATTTTGTCTTGTGCTTTGTACTCTCATTCCCTTGGCTACCTCCACGTTCGTAAGGCTGGAATGTCGGAACGGAGAGGTATCCTACTGCTTAAATGCATGTGTTAGTGGGCATACGACGACGTTGTTGGAGTTGAACGCTATGCGTTGATCGACCCGGCCGTCAAATGTTGTGTACTTGCGAGGTGGTGTTATTTGCATGTAGCGTACC
>JAIUZE010008937.1:0-30724 GCA_022085475.1 Heliosperma pusillum | reverse complement strand
TTACGATATATTAGTAAAATACGAATTAACGAAATTTGAAATCCTAAATTCCTCATGATAATAGCTAAAAAATGTGGTTTTTTTTAAAGCCAATAACCCGCCTCGAAAATCCTAGGTCCGCCACTGTTTAAGGCGATTAAACAAAATAAGAACTTGCCTATGTACATGTTTTTTCTTTTTTATATACAGAGCACTAAGCCGGTGTTATGTAAATCGCTGTTAATTTTAGAATTTATTAAATAGTATTTAACAAGGAAAATGTGACGACAACAGTGGTGGTCAATTCATAATTATTTACCGACTTGTTTTATAAAATGTTTGAGTTACTCATTTTTTGTTAGTTATTGCCGGTTTGTAAATCTGGAAAAATTGAAAAACAAAATGTTTGAAAGCCATTGAAATACTCGGTTGCTTTAGTACAAAGTTGTTAAAGTTGTATGTAATTCAACGACTTTGTTACATATAATAACCAAATTCGGTTGCTCCGCGGTGGTAAAGCCTCATGTTGTTATGGTACTTAATCTAAAAAACGATGTAAAATTATTTAAAAAATGTATGGATCCTAAGAAAGAGTTATTGTAGTTAACAAACTAACAATGGCTTTGGTGAGTAGCGTTCCAAGCTTTACATATGAGAGTTTTCACGCTCTGGTCATTTGGCCTGGCAAATGCCTAACTTTGCTGAACTGCATTCCTTTTCTCCAAGGCGTCCGAGCTTGACTTCCATTTGCATTAATGCAGTGAGACCTTGTTGGGCCATTGTCCTTGTCAATCACAAATAGTGGGCTTCTAATTTCCTTGGTATTCCTTTTCAATATCTGCACAGAATTTGGGCTTCATCTTCATACACCTCATTTATTTGTCATATTCTATTTGACTGACGTTAGTAAAAACAGTGGTGGTTTTATCACTCTCCATACTTAAAAGCTCATTTATGGTAATTGCTACAACCTCGATTACTTAAAACATTTAATTCTTAATCGCAACATATTATGTTTATTTTAAAAAAAAGTGATCACTTCAAATTACTCTAAATTACTCTAACATAGTGTTAATATAGTAAAATGATACAGTAACTTATTCAATTACAACTCCAAACTCCACTTTTCCTACCAATTACCCTCTTCAGTCCGTCTCATTGAAGACGGAATATGCCCATCTTAAATGAGACTTTGTATACTCACAAAAATCAACACTTCAACACCATACTAATTTAATTACGACCTATCACTCGTACTCGGTACAACTGGGTGACGTTTTTCTCATTTCCAGTTAAATAAATAATTAGCTGTATTACTCATAATTTAGGATTAAATCCCGATACCAACTAAATTGCCATTATACCTCCCTTGTACCAAAAATCATCGACTACTTAAAATTTAAGTTTTATCAGAATATAAAGCCGATCTTGGAACTCCAATCATTGACTTAGTTTTTGGTTGAAATGGTTTCTTGACATTGTATTGGAACGGTGTGATCAAAAGGTCACGGATTCAAATGTCACCACCCTCATTTCTAAAGTGAAATATTAGCATCATGCCAAGTATGGGGAGACATGCCGTATTGCCGTTGCATACACACTTCACGCCCAAAGAAAATTCATGTGAGGAGACGTGTTAAAGTATAAAATTGATCTTGTGACTCTAAGCCGCATTGTCTTAAACTTTTGATTGAGTTGACTTCTTAACAAGCTTGTAGAGCTGGTTTGGAAGTCAGTTAAATGTGAAAAAAAATCATTAATTGGTTATATTAAACGTTGTATTTGTGAGCTAATTAAGCACCTCCAATTCAAAAATCCCAACTACGCCACATTGTTCAATTTCAACTCCAATATCTATCTAGTCTATCTTTCTCATTGCTAAAGTCCATGGGAAGAGACTTATAGTGTGGTAGTGGGCGTACATGATATGTGCTATATGAGGCATGGTCGTAAAGGACAAAAGTAAACGGCTAGGGCAAGCTAAGGGCCTTATGTTTTTATGATTTATTGACTTACGACTTATGACCCTTTACATAACTTCAGTTCATCAGTGATGCCTACACTTATTTCAATTAGTCTATACGACTTTACTATATCATTATCTGAGTCGTGGTGTATTAGTTACTCTTCTATAAAACGACTATCGTAACGTAATTGTACAATGGATTCTTAACTTATTTATGGAATGTGATATATCATGTTAAACATAGACGTAGATTATTGAATGGATACAATAAGTTTATGTTTTCAGTAAATCTTTTTTCTGAATGGTATATCCATTTAAATAATAATAATAATACTAATCTCAAAATGTGAAAAACATAACACAGTACAAGTAAGAATTTGTGTTATGTTTTTCATGTTGTGAGATCATTTTTATCCTGCCAGCTTGTGAAATGATAAACCTAAGTTTAGAATGGAAATTTTTCGGGGTAACGATTAACGAAACGCTCTCTCCTTCCTCCAATTAGGTGTCACTCGAGCATGTTTACATGATTTAACAGTGGGTAAACAAAATATTACATACAACCCCTTTTACTTTAACCCTAGCTTCTTAATTAAGTCCCCGATCAATGTATATAAATAGACTGATTATTGTAGAGAATAATAACATTAACATGATGTATGTCGCTTGAATTGAAATCAAGTTATACAATTACAATCTTGTCTATTTAATTAGCCTTTACTCAAAACTTAAATATCTTCAAATATAGAAACCTACTATTTTCGAGTTACATCTATCTACGATTTTTTTTTACGTCATTTGACATATATTATGATGCCAAATAATCATCCGATAATGAGATGTAATCCGTATTTGTTAACGTTTTGGCCTATATTGATATACGTCCCCAATTCCGCATGCATGCAATAACCTTCCTTAAAACAATTATTATAGGAGTTGGGTTGTTTTTATGAAAAAAATCTAATAATTGGGTGTTGGATTTTACGTCTAAGTTTGAAGTCCTCCAAACGCTGGGACCGCTCTTTAGTTATTGGTACGAGTATGAACAATGCCAACGTCCCTTGAAATTCAGAAACACAATAATTGGAACGTGCCATACTTACTCAATTTTTATTGTAGGGAGATATTTACACTAGTAAAGCTAAGCAATGTCGCATAATGAATATATAAATGCTAAACTCTTCTTAATTCAACTTCTTCTATTCAATTTTTGTTAACCATTCAATTTCAACAATGTGAACGAGATGGCGTACTCGGGTATTTGAATCCAGGATTTAACGTATGGGGTAGCTTAAATATTTAGTCTATAAAGGAATATATGCATGTAATGAGATTAGAACCTGGAGAAATAGGTGATAAATCAATCTAACTACTGTTCTACAAGATGTTTAATGTACAGTTTATGCAACTACGTATACTTATTTATTATTCAGCAATATTTGTGGTATCGAAAATAGCAGATATTTTTATGTTTGGGATAGCGGTAGAGTTGGCAGTTGGGCCAAATGCACGACGGGTGGCACGGGTCCGGCACGAATCCGGCCCAACACGGCACGAGCCTGGGCGAAAGTTCGGGCCGACACGGGTCCGGCACGACGGGTAGGGAGGCGGGCCACGGCGCGGCTAATAAAGAAATCCCCGTGCCAAGGCACGGCCCGGCACGGGCACGGGCACGGGGTGGCACGGCCCGAGCTAGGCACGGCGGGCCTGACACGGCGGCACGGTCCAAGCACGGGGTCTCATTCGAATTTATAATTAATCACGTTAATATTTATAATTAATTACATTAATATTTAGTTGATTATACATTATTAATTAAGTAACTAATAAATTATATATTTTTAAATCATTATTAATATTTCTTATTCATTATTCATAATTTATTTATTAAAAAATCAATTTTTTTTTTTAAAAAAATAAATTACATTGGGCCGGCCCGGGTCAGGCACGACCGAGCACACGGGCCAGGCACGGCACATGCCCGATTTTCCCGGGCCAATGACCGGGCTGCGGCAGCGGGTAGAGGTGGTCGGGCCGGCACGGCACGACCTAGTGGACCAACAGACCGGACCTGGACCGGGCCAAAATTTGGGGCTGGCACGACAGGCCGGGGCGCGGGCCGGCACGACACGACCCACCGCCTACTCTAGATAGCGGCTGCCACCCCTTGCCATCAGGGGTTTGTCACTGCACTCAATAACCCGATAATGCCTTACATTGTCCATTTTAATATACTTTTTACCTTTTTTCTCTTTTTTTTTTTCTTTTTTCTTTTATCAAGATAAGCGGATATCACAATCGCATAGTACAATTATAAAATATAGAAAAAAGTTGGGAGTAAGGACAAGGAATGGGTTAAGGACGTATATTAGTGTAATTAACTCCAAAATGGTGGCATTTTTTGTTTGATATGTTGAACATTGTTCAGTGGGCACCTCGTCTGATTCCTGTTGGTTCATCATCAATCGCGTCGTCGGCGGCCTTTGTTAAAAATAAAGAGAATCATTAGTTGGGGAAATGCATGTTGTTTTGGCAAGACAATATGTCGGATCATGACTCAATCTTGTTTTTTGAGAGTTGAGGTACATGACATATTTGACATGCACCTGCTATTACACCTAATTAAATGGCTATTTTACAAGACCAGATATTTAACGTTTGTGATTATAACGGATCTACATCGAGATTTTTTTATCTGGTTCGAGAGACTTTAATTTTACTTTTTATGAGATATATTTTATACTTTCTCTCATTTATATGTTCTTCTCATTTGCTTTTACACGGTCTACAAGACAGTACTTCGACCGTATTTTTCAACATGTTATGTATAATAGAATAGAATAATAATATATGAGCATCAACCATCACCTTAAGATTTTGATTGTGATGGTTCATCTATCAATATTTACTTTTTTATTAGAGAAAAATAATGTTTTGGGAAAGATTTTTTCATAGCAAATATAAATTTTTAAAATTTGTGAATTAATGCTTTTAAATTCACAATTTATTTATAGTCACAGTTTGCAACTTTGATCCCAAAAATAGGAATGGGAAGAACAAAAAAATGGGAGCAGAATGCAAGTTTATTTGGTTTCGTTAACAAATCTGGATTTGCTTAGAATATGCTCCATCGTGATTGAAATATAGGAGTGTTCTAAATTATATGGAGTACTACGTATCATAGTATTGTCTAAATAAATCTATAACATAATTATTCGATCATACTCTCTCCGTCCCAGTCATTTAATTGTCTTCGATTAAAATATCTCTCAAAAACAAAAACGACAAACAAATGATTGATGTAAAGAAATCTCTGGCTCGCAATTGACCTAAAGAAGAAAGAATAGAAAAAATAATTGGTTTGCTATCCATACAATAATTGTATATCCAATTGTCTTAATTCCGCTTAAACTGTGCATGCCATACATTATTTTTCTTGATCTAACAGCTAGATACAACTTTGAAGTAACGAAAAAATAATTTGATATACAAGCTCATATTCCAAAGAATCAACAAAACGAAAGTAACGTGTGTATCCTGTACCCAATCCCTATTCTATAATGCGGTAATTATAAACTAGACATTGAAATTATCATGCAATTAAGCCTCTATTTACAAATATGCAAGCTTGTTTATGTAAATCTTTGTTCTATGTACTCATTAATATGTGTTTTTTAGCTGGTTTAAGCCCCCCTTCCCATATGATGACCCGGCCCATTTCTTAAATTTCTTTGTACGGTAGGATCCGAATGCCCGAAATGTGTAGGCTTCGGTGCTCTTAGCCGGTTTATGTCGCTCCGACGCTTGGGCTGCTCTTGGTTTGGACTTTGGTGGGTCCCATTTTCTCTTTTCCCTTCCTTATCAATACTAGTATTAGGCGAGCCATGTTCACTTGGAGCCGTGTACACAAAGGTGCCATTTGGTATGTCATCGACCAAGTCTAGCAAGGTAGTCAAGGTTTGTACGACAATGCTTATTGTAGGCCGGCTTTTGGGCCGTTGGCTCAGGCATTGGTAGGCCAGTAACGCAGCCTTTTGAGCCCCTATTTCCGAGTATTGACCCTCTAACCTTGGGTCCATTAAACGGCTAAGTCGTCGTGGACTTTGTAGTTGAGGTCTAGCCCAATCGGCTAGGTTTTGTTCTCTTTGTGGACGAGTTTTATCCATTGATTTCCTTCCCGTAAGGAGCTCCAAAAGTACTACTCCAAAGCTGTATACATCGCTTGCTATCGTTAAATGACCTACACAAACAGAATCCTTAATTTTAATTCATGAAAGAATAATTTCTACATACTATAATATCACACATACAAAATTACAAAAAAAAATATTTATACACAAAAGAACTTATATGAGACGATTATATATATGGGACATCGTCCGTATTTTATCTTTATGTTAAATCCCTTATTCATAATATGGATAATGGTCTAATTATATACTTAATGGAACTAACTACTTAATAGGAGTACTAGTATAAAAAGCTATCAAGTTAATTTGACATTTCTAGAATGAATTAGGCGACAACACACAAGCACAAATAGATAACACAACGTATTTGGGGGAATACTTTGATGTATTGAACAAGTTACATATTTACTTCATCCTATCTTTCTCAATTTGGCTAACAATCATGTTTATACACCCGTCAAGTTAAATCAATTCTTGCTTATCGAACTTATTACTAATGAGATTAGTTATATAGAATTTAATGTAGTTTATGACGACGATAAGTAAATTTGTCCTAACATCATCGACATCGACTAACTTGAATTGTGCAAGTAATAAAATTAACTAAATTGGTTTAAGTAAAGTAAAAACTTAAACAAGAAAATCAATACTAATTGTAGATTTGTAGTAATTAATTAAGAGTTTGTTAATTAACTAAATTAGTACGTACCTGTCATTATGTATTCAGGAGCTGCATAACCTTGTGTACCCATAACCCTAGTAGAAACATGTGTGTCATCCCCCTCTGGGCCATCCTTTGCTAGTCCAAAATCAGACAACTTTGGTGTGAAGTCCTTCAATTTTCATTCACATTTTTAATGTTAGAAACATGTTTAATTCTTAATTATATATGCACAATATTTGATTAACATGTACTTCCTCTATGGCTCTATTTATTATTTCATTTTTATCCGTTTGTTCAGAATTTCTCTCCTATAATTTAAACAAACGTATGAAAATGAAATGAATAGGTAGAGTACTGAAAGGGTGGTCAATGACGATGGGCACCAATGTGTACAATATATACTTACTGAGTCTAGCAAGATGTTTGAGGCTTTGAAATCGCGATAGATGATCGGTTTGTCTGCTTCATGCAGGAAAGCTAACCCTTTGGCTGCTCCAAGCGCAATCTTAAGTCTTGTTACCCATGGAAGTGAAGCCGAAAATCCTGAGATGATTATGAATTGTTAGAGTACTAATACTCGGAGACATTTTTTACCCTCTTACAAAGATGTTGTTTGGAGAAAGAAAATGGTAAATAAAAGGGCATATCTATTTGCTAAATAATAGCCGAGTAAGAGAAACAAATTCAGAAATTTAGCAAAAAGTAAATACATTTACCTATATATGACTATATATTATTAAATACGGAGTATATAAATTAAAGTTCTACATATTTACTACTCCCTAATATTTATCCACAAATTATTAATGCTTAATAATTTGAGAGTCATTATATAAACATGTTTCTACAACCCAACTAAGATTCAAATAGTACATGTCATTATATAAAATATAAATTTACTCTTTTAGTATAAAATGGTATCGAAAAATCGTAAAATCGTATGGTTGTATTATGATTCTACCTCTAGAAATTTTCAAAAGAATAGGATCTTAAGATTCTACAACCGTAATAGAATCGTAAGATGTGAAATCGGTCAAGCGTTTTTGGATCGTAAAATTAGAAAATCGTAGGATCGAATCGGGATTTTAACAACAGCAATGATACGGATTATATTTGTATGTCCCCTAAATTATGGAGCCGACGATGAGCGCGAAATATGTAAAGTAGTGGTAATAAAACAGTCGGTGATGACTCCTAATAAAATCCTCAAAAATTTGATAACGATCTTCACCAAACAATCCATATTTCTCTATTATTCCAGCTCAAACAATCTCACGTCAAAATCGAAACCTAAACTACACCTACACCTAGACATGTACCAAAATTCGATACATACATTATCATGAGCATTCTCGAGTGAAATTATGCATGGCAAATTCTTAAGAGATGATAATACCACTACAGTATTATTTAATGTCTCTTAAATACAAACTAATTCTAGGAATATTTTACTAGTCATTCTCTCAAAACTTGAGTGACATTAACTTAATTAACAGGCCAGGAGTTGTGACAAATTAAACACAAAACTTTATACAAGAGGATTTCACTTGCATGATATACTAACAGATCACCAAATATACGAAAGTCAATTCATGTACAAAACCGTCTCATAGAGATAGATTAGTTAAATTAGTAAGTAAACTTACTTCGAAAAAGCTGATTTTCAAGACTACCCCTAGGCAAGTACTCGTAAACAAGAACTCGATGTTCATCTTCACAACAATATCCTATCAACTTTACCAAGTGGGCATGCCTTAGCTGTCCAAGCACTAGTACTTCTGCCTGCATTTACAATTATTCATTAATCAATTTCAAAAGTTCCCTAGAATTAGAATTATTTACACCTCAATCATGTAACCATGTAAAGTTACACCAACCCAATATTAGTGACATTATTATTGACCACTTCAAAAGTTACAAATCCATACATATATAATATAGCCATCATACTTTTCATGCATTTTTACTTTTATTATTTTAGACGTTAAAACTTACTCGTATTAACCAACTACTTTTTCTTTACGAGTTATCTGAAACAGTTATATTTTTCTTACTCAACAAGTACAGTTTCACAATATTCTATTGTAAAATGGTTTTTTGGTAACTAAACAATATTACGTAAAATAACAATCTTTCAAAAGATATTATGATAGACGACTTACCAACCATTCACGATGACCTTGTGTGCCATCAAGGTCAAGAATCTTAACCGCGACAGTCTGAGCCCTTAACCCGGGTCGAACCCGATCATCGATGAAACCTTTATGAACCGGACCGAACCCGCCCTCACCAAGGAAGTTACTCGAAGAGAAATTTTGAGTGATCAACCTAAGCTCATTAAGGTTAAACGAATGGAGATTTGTACCCACTAGTGAATTAGACAAATCCTCATTAAACGTAAGCGATTTGGGATCGCTTAAATCTCCGAATCGAAACCTTTGGAACCCTATTGGACTCATGGCTTGATCCGAAACCCGTTTTCTTGGAATATCCGGGTCATCCAATACACCGCAACATGGCCATAATGCTCTCCATGTCATTTTTTTACTATCGACCGTAATTTTGTTAATATATTTGCTCGTAACGTTTATTTATTGTTAAATATTAAATATGGTGTTTGGCTTAAAAAATAATGGAAATGAGAGTAATTAAGAGAGGGAAAGAGAAGAGAGGTTTATGTGTTAGGGTGTTGAGAAAAAAGAAATGGTAGAGATGACTTTTATAAAAAGGGGAGGGAAGTTAAGGGAACTCACAACTCTATTATTGTAATGAAAGTTATTAAAATAAATATTATTGTCAATTTCTCAATTTCATTGGTGGAAAATGCGAGATGAAATAATAGTTTTTTGAGATTTTGTTAATTAATTTAGGAGTTGGAAGATTTTTGTGTATCTAGTAAAAGGGATAGAAAATGTTATGGGATAAGGCATTATATAAGGGAGCTCTTAAGTCTACGTATTTGGTTAAAAAGAGATTATGACTTGCTAGTTCATACACCATCTCTTGACTTTTATTTTTAAAATTTTTAAGAAGCTTTTGACTTTGATTTTGTGAGGGTTTTGCTCATTTGAAACCGCGGAAAATTCATATGTAAATGCCCCATATATTAATAAAAGTGGAGATAGCTTATCATTTGAGAGTAGCCTAGGTCCGTTTGCATGATTTACGAGAATTGAAACCCATGTTAAGCAAACTAGCTTGACAAAGAAGCTTTCGATACATACTTATTGGTGGATTCATAAAATTTTCTTTTCATAAATCTCGTATTTCAGGACAGTAGAACCTTACTTGTACATGGATAAGCCAAACCGTTACTGCTTCGTAGCCATGTAGGGTTGGTTATGCACTATCCCTGAAAAAAGTGTTGGTTTAAATAGAATTATTACAGTTCTGTTGTAATTTATAACGGTTGTAAATGAAAATGCGTGTTTCAATAGAGTAACCCCTGATCTTATACCCCTAAATAATTAGTCCTTAATCCAATGTTAATTTGTTATAACAACTACACTATAAGATAAGAGAGTTGAATTAAGGAAATGAGAAGACGTTAAAAATATAGTAAAAACAAAAGAAGAGACGTCAAAAGGGTTGACATGTACTCCCTACCAGAGTTGAAAGACACCACTTAATTTAATTATTTAATTATTGTAATTAAAACAAGTAATATTGTAGTCATATAATCTGAAGGAATCAAAACTTAAAAACTAATAACACGGTTTGGCTGGCCGAAGATAAAGGCCAGGTCAGTCAGTCAGAGGGTATATTTGGAATAATGTCTGACTTAGTAAGATGTTGGATTGTTGGTAGGTTGTGTATCATTGTCTCTTTTTGCTTCTCGAGTACAACTTTTTCGATATGTTTTTGTTTTTGTGTTTGTGTTAGAATAATCAAGTTAATGAGATTGCGTAATTTGCCAATATTTATAAAACTTGGTTAGTCTCTTTTTAAAAGTTTAATAAAATGAAGAGTAAAACTTTAAGAATTAAAGATTTATTATATAGTGTACAAAATAGTCTCGTAATAACTTATTTATTTCACCATTGCTATCATTAATAATGAGATAAATAAGTAACTACAAAATCATTACATTATGCGTACAGTGGTTGATCTAGGAGGGCTAGCAGGGGTGGCTGTCCTTCCGTCGGATGAGTATTTCAAAGTTAATGAGGTTGCGTCATTACTTGTTCCTCCCAAAAAATTTCGCACCTCTAAGTTTAAATCTTAGCTTCCCTATTGGCAATGTACAAGAGATTAACTGACTATTACCTTGTAGAAGATAGTCATAAATCATCTAAAATTGTCTCATATAAATTGTTAGTCAAGAACATAGTTCCAACATATTAATACCCAAGTAACAACATTATATTCACAATTTAAAATTGAAATGTTATATTAAGATTATATACTCATAATATAATGTCAAGTTTAGAGTTTAAATATCTTTGGTCCTAACCAATAGTAAGGAGTACTTTATTTGGGTCAATGATAAATCCACTATATATTTTAGTAATGTCACTCAAACTGTGAGAAGTGAATAACAAGACACCCATATATAAACCTTATATTTGAGTATCGCTAAATACAGCGATTGTGGTGTTATCACCGTCCTTCATTTGTCTCATTTGTTTGTTTAAATTTTTTATTAAAGTATTTAGTGATTGGTACCAAGGGAATAATATTCCATTTTGTAATTGGTTTTTTATATATATGCGCAAATGTTTTTATGCTTTTTTATGTTTAATGATTGAGGATTACATTTGTGCAAGTATCGATCTTATACATGCATTGTTCATGTGACTTTTTGACCATTTGTTAATTCTACATTGTTATTACAAGAAAACAAACTAAGAACAATACTTGTATTTAATTTTCTTTAAGGATCATTAAAATACAAATTCTTATTTGAGACGGGTATATTTATCTTTAACTTAAAACATGTCAATTAGGTTAGATAATATAATGAATGCAGAATGCCTATATACTCGCATAAACGTATCCAATTTTTCCAAATAAAATATCATTTAACTCATTTTAATCTAAAAATGGATATAACCGTCGTGTAATTACAATTCTAAATACCTCCGCGCTTAGCTATGGCTGTAATAATTCTAAAGTCAAGATCCTAAGACAAGTCAAATGAGGAATTTGAAGATTATAATAAGATGTTTGGATATGTCAGCCTGATCTACGTCTTACATCCAATGTAATTTAATAAGTTTGTAGTCCGTACGTGGTAATTTAAGCTATTAATCGTTGGAACGCCTACAAAAGAGTCAATAATTTTGGATAAATAAGCGTATCTAACTACAAGTCTACAACTACCATACCTTGTTTATGGAATCTTGCCAAACTCGACAACAAATACTTAAATCTTGTTCAAAATTTATACGTACATTATCTTATCACAAATTTTCATTTGTGACAGGGTGATCCGTCACAAATTTACGACATGTCAAGTCCTTAAAGTGCTTCATTTATCCCTCATTTACAGTTTGTGAGAGAGCATGACCGGTTTTAAGCTTGTGACGGGTCGCCCCATCGCAATTGACTTGCGGCTTATCATATATATTAATGTCAATCCCTCTGATTTACCCTCGTTGACTATTACTTAAATTATTGTTATTTGTTACTCGTGGTACAATTGAATGTAGAGTGAATCTACACAATTGAGGTTGAGTATATGGTCTCGTATAATGGGCTAATGGCTATGGTGACGATTTTTCTTTGAGTAAACCTAGGGAAGCTACTAGGGTAGATACGATGACGAAGTTCAAACTCACGTTATGAATATCCTTTTACAACAAATAGTTTACAGAATAAATTTGTTGACAAACTGCTAGTGATGTTAAGATATCCATTTAATCACAAATTTGTATTTATGACGCATCACAAATTGTCACGTCTTATAACCGATTAATATATTATTAAAATTAAAAAAGTGATTGTAAAATGTTACAAGTCCCTTTTCGTAACCAAAAAGAACAGCTGCCATTTAATTTTATAGAAATAAAGTAAAAAATTTGAGTGCCTCGACAACCAATAATTATAAGATGATGATTTTAAAATAATTTTACATTGATATCTATATTTAATTTTACATTGATTTTAAAAAATTTAAGATGGTTATTAATATACATAATTTTTTTTTAATTTTAATTTCTTCCTATTTGTTTTATTGCGGTCTTCTAGACAGACTTTTTAGTGTACGTTTTTTAGATATATTTGTTAATTTTTTTTGTCAAAACTTTTTTTTCGTAAAGTATACCTTGATAATAAATGTAAATGTTTTACTTTTATAAAATAATATTTTGTATTGTTTAGCTTATTTAAGGTTAAAGTTACAAAACTTTAACATTTAAAAACTAAATAGGAAAAAATAGGAATATAGAGGGACAGTTAATAGTTGTGACAAGTTGTAACTTGTCTCAGAATCCGTTTTTAAAATAATGCTGAAAAAATAAAAATTTATCGTTTTGGGTTGGTCTAAAAACTATTTATCGTTTTGGTGTCCACGTAGGCTCGGGATTTGCGAGTCAATATCGAGCCAAAGACACGCCATTGCCAATGGCGTGTCTATTCAGCTAAATTTTTTGGCCCAAAGCAAAAACATAAGCAAAAATCTAGGCATTAGACACGCCATTCGCATTGGCGTGTCTATATATAGAGACACGCCATTCGGATTGGCGTGTCTTTAACATTGATGTTTTTTGAAAATACAGAAGGTGTTGCCTTATGCCATTAGTAAGACACGCCATTGGCAATGGTGTGTCTCCTTCATTAGACACGCCAATCCTAATGGCGTGTCTTGGCAGTGATATTTTTTTTTTAAAAGTTTTGGTACCTAGTCACTCACTCTATTTACCTTCATAAGCAACAATAAAAGATTAAGCAATTTTGACAAAGCTAACATTGTTTTTATAAGATTTAAAATAGTTTTCACACACATAGAAGCGGCACAAGGGGTTTCGAGCTTAGTCTAGTTACTAAAATATCGATTACACGTCCTAAAAAATATTAAAACTGCTTCATGTGATCTTTTTCCCACGAAGACGAGACCAAATCTTTTTTGCCTTTGAAGGCTCCGGGGTTCCTTGTTCATTGATTGGCGACATTGAAGTATTGGTGCGCCTTGACCGTCGCCTGAACACTTGCAAGGTCTCATCGTCTTCCGCCGTTGACTCTTGCATTGTCGAACCATCTCCCCTTTCTTCATGTTGTTCCTCCACTTGGGTTTCTTGCGTCGGTTGGTGAAATTGTTGAAGAAGATGTGAATACCCAACATGTTCAAGAGATTGGGAAGTGTTGTCCCGGATGTTAGACATGATGTTACGGTAATGAGGGGGCACCTCTTGAGGCATCGCTTGTATCTCCGTATTGCATGTCCTATGGACTTCGGCAAACCCATGAGCCTGAAAAAAATCGTTAGTGTTAAAAAATAATAATTTATGAAAGATTTTAAATATTAATAACGATTCATATTAGTAAAACTTACAAGATAAGCAGTGGCTCCTAACGGTGCTTGGTAAGCTTGTTGGAAGGTAGGACTGATGAATCGGCGAGTTCGATCCCGGTACCAAACCATGTAAGGGTCATTGTAGCCCATGTCACTGTTATCCTCAACACCAAGGAACCTAAATTGGTACCTCCTAAACCACATAGCTAGGTATGCTGAATGATATTCCGCCCAATTCCTTGAATGAGCACCCCTTTTATCCATTTTATGCAACTTGGGTTCGGTATCAGCAGGTTCAGGGATATTTTGTTTCCACCCAAATTGACGAGCGACCCTATTAGGCAAATGTCACTCAACAATATCGAAACAAATCATAGGGAATACCACACACCACTCACCCGAGTCATTATAACAAGCTTCAGGCAAAAAAGAGAAGATGGCTTGGGGGTAAGGTTGCCATACAAATTGATCGGGACGCATGTTATCTAAAGCATCCCTATACCCGATGTAACAACCCGAAAAGTACCCAATTTGTCTAAGTAAATATCTTTTGGATACTTTTCAGCAGACTTAAGTTTTTAAAATAGAATTTATTGTTTCGAGTCGTATTTTGAAATTCCGCGTTCGTATTTGGAATTTCTGAGAGATTTCATGAAAATTCCGTTTTTAGTCATCTTTGACTTTTCTTGACTTTTAAGTCGTCTTTGACTTTTTCTTGACTTTTTAATGTCGTCATTGACTTTTCTTGACTTTTAAGTCGTCATAAACTTTTCTTGACTTTTAAGTCATCTTTGACTTTTCTCGACCTTTAAGTCGACTTTGACTTTCGTTGACTTTTTCCCGACTCGCCTTATAAGTTTGAAGACCGAAATTTATTTAAAAAAAATAATATTTTTAATTTATTTTTATTAAGATTTATTAAGATTTATCATAATTTAATATAATTATTTTGAATTTATTCGGAATTTAAAGAATAACTTTTACGGTTTTAACGAACGTCATTTAACTATTCCCGACTCATCGTAAATCCGTAACAAACTCGAAACTCGACTTTGGCATGAGTCACGCGCCCATGTCATCATTTTCCACTCACTTGAGATATTTTAATTCTTTCGATTAAACTAATACAAATATCTTAGATATTTGTTACTTTATCGATCCGTCAACGGAGATTACGCAAATCGAGCAAAATCAGACCCGATATCACCCAACATCACACGGCACTCTTGTCCTCTAATAGACCTTGATATTTTCATTTCTTTTGATTAATATATCATAATATCTAGATATTATTTCACTTTATTGATCAGTTAACGAGAATTACGCAAAGCGCTCGAAATCGGACCCGACAATCACAATTCCACACGGCACACTTACCACTCTTAAGCTTTGATATTTTCATTATTTTTCATTTTAATATCATAATATCTTGATATTAACTTTATCGTAAATTATATTTAATCATTTACCGTAAAATAATTATTAAACGCGAGTCAATTACGGAACAACAATTTTAAAACTCAACACCTTTATTTGTCTATAAACTCACGTCCAATTCCACTCCACCTTACTCACAAACACCTTTTCACTTTTCACCAAATCAAATAAAGATCAAAATATCACTTTCTTTAATCGTTCTTCGTGTTCTTCATCGTTCATCAATTGTTCTTCATCGTTCTTGAGCAAAACCTCCATAAATCCTTCATTTCTTAATTAAATCCTTCCTAATTGATATTTCTAGGATCTCCTCTTCGCTCTCCATCTTCTAGTACGTTTTAAATTCAATTCCGTCAAGATCGTTTTCAACACTTTAATTATGAGAAATTTAGTTTAAGTTCTAATAATTGTTTTTCTTGTTATTTCTTATAGGGGAAGACTTTGAAGACGGGTTTGGTGACTCGTATATTTTAGGAGAAGATTAGAAGACGGGTTTCTTATTTTCTTAGTTCTTATTATTTTGGTGCTACTTGATTTTAGCTAGCTAAGGTAACAATTCCGAGTTACTCGACGGATAAATGTTACATAGCTTTGGTTTTCTTTAGTTTTGGTTCATGTTTAGTTTTTGTTCATATTATTATGATTTTATGATTTTAGTTAGTAGCATGATAAGTGGTAAATTTTATTATGTTGTAGGAAATTTATAAATATGCTAGTGTCTTGTTATATTTTTATGATTTCTTCATGATGATGATTGTTGCATGTTGGATGGTTAAATTGGATGTTTAAAAATGGATGTTAGTAATTAAAAACATGTTAGAATTTAATTGGAATTGGGGTTGTTGAGCCATGTAGTTGGCCGTGGGTGGTGGTGGCTGAACCGGCCGGTTCAGGCTGGTCAGACCGGTTCAGGCCGGTCCAGCCGGTCTGGGTTGGTCATTGGTGGGTCCGGGTTTTGGTCTTTGGGTTGTGTCGATGTTTGATTGTTATGTTGTTGTGTTGACGGGTTTTAATTATGATAAGCATGCGGGAATTTATTAGAAACGGTTTTTACTAAAATTGTCAAAACAGCCACTTTAGCCCAAATCAGGCCGTAAGGCCCAAATCAGGCCCATGTGGGTCCGGCCCAACTCAGCCCGTGGGTCCCACTTTGGGACTTGTGACGGTTTTGAGTTATCGTCATTTTTATCGCGTTTTGTAATAATTAGCAAGTGAGAAATATTAATAAGTAAAATATTTAATTTAAAAGTTTTTCATAAAATTATTATTTCTCACATGTTAGAAATTATAAGACGAGATCGTAGTTTAATTGGATATTAGTTAAGTCAAACGGGGTTTTGTTATAATATAATAGTTCACATGTTAGAAGTTAATAAAATAACATGTATTGAATATGTTGATTTTTATGTCTATGTCTATGTGATAAAGACTCTGTTTCTAGCCGGTTTGATCCAACGGGTTGGACAAACTAAGATCTAGTCAGCCCCGATTTGACTGATGACCCGTCGCGGGACTCGGGTCGGGGATTTGTCTTCAAGTAAAGTTGTATTTAATTATTGAATTAGCCTTAGTAGATATGAGGCGATATGTTATGTGTTTATTATTGATATGCAATTAGTCACATGATAGGATGTTTTTCCCGTGACTGTTTTATTATATGGTTGGTGTCGTGTTGACTAAGTACCCATATAGAATTATGAGGATATGGCGTCTTGACCATTCTAATTCTAAATGAGTAGCTTGGACCATGACATTGATAGGCACGTACTATCTTTAACGAGTATATGTTCGCCACTGATAGCGTTTGTGTCCCGGGCCTGGGGGGCTTATCCCCAAGTCGGGGCATGGCATCCTAAGAGTTCCGCTTTGGGAAGGGAGCCAGCTTAAGTACTAGCCATCTCTGTTTAGGGGGTCGCCTAGCAGAGTTTCCTGTGTACGGTTATGTCATGAGACGGGGAATGGAATAGCTGTTGTCGCTAGGTCTGATCAGTCTAGGACTAGGATGTTTTCCTACCTTGTGGTATAGCCTCGAGTTACAGATGACTATTGGCCGCCCTAGGAACTTATGCCTGTTTATAGAAGTATTGGTCTTTCATGTATGTATGATTCTATGAGTTCTAGAAGGTGAGATGCAAGCCGGCTAGGATTGATAGAGTTTGGATTAACGGTTGTTAACTGATTCACATGAGTACGTGTTGATTAGGGTTTGAGTGTATCAGGGCCATGTTACTTGGTAACCGCTGAGCCAGCATACCAGCTTCCCTACCTCGAGTTATATTTTATTATCGAATTCACATGATAGCTTTCATATGATAGGTTATATGTTAGTTAACTGTTTCATAACATGAAAAGCATCTCATATATGTTAAGGTTTTGTATTTTATATATACATTGCTTTTATGTTCTTCATGTTTCATTAAACTCGACATTTCGTGGCTGGGAGAACTCGGAGTTACTCCCCACTGACTGTGGCTTCCGTGTTTATATTTAATGCGGTCGAACAGGTGGTTAATGCATATTTGGGGTACATTGACGAGCTAGCGAGCGAAGTATTACCTTGGACCTATATTCGGTTCTTAGATTGTATAGTATTATACACTCTTTTATTTCCGTATTTATACGGGAGATATGTCTCCCGTCTTGTATATTTCTTTTGTATAATATTATTTCCGTTTTGTAATGACCCTTTTTATTTATGACACCTTCGTTATGTATTTAAATAATTTTTTTTTCTTTCCGCAAATTTGAGGGTGGTCACAGTTGGTATCAGAGCATATGTGCTCCCGAAGCACGTTGTGTACCCTTGCTAAATAACGGACCTTAATAAATAATAAACGTGGAGATTAGAAGGGTAGGATGGGTTGGATTAGGATTTATGTTGTAGTCTATTTGCTATGCTAATTGTTAGAGTAACTAATTGTTTGTCTTTATGAAGATGGTTGGACCTCGTGTAGAAGAGATCGTTGTTACTGCCCAAACAGGGTCCCTCCTCATTAAAGAAGACAATGCCAAGGAGGTATGCTTGGGTGGCTAGCCAGATTGCTAGGAGCAATATTCCGCCTTAGGGTGGAATATGTGTTACCTAGAAGGAGTATCCTCTACGGAAGATTTGAAGATTTATAAGCCTAATTGAAGCGAATTCCTTCTTCATCTATGAATTCTCTCGTCCTTATAATATTATGCCATGTTCCTTCTATCTAGGTGCTTCTTTCTCATCCAACCTATTTACCTCTTGGAAATTACTCTTAATAGTTCCTCCATTATCCCATTGGTATTCTTACCTTCCTCTTGTAACATTGGTATGGATGTCACACCCATTTGTATGCGGTATATTATACTTAGTCGGAAGAACTTTGAATTTTGTGGAATATTAGTATTTGTTAGAATGAACTTGTGATTTGAGGAAAATGGTATAGATTTAATTTCACCCTATGGTGGTGAGAGTTGGTATCCTTGAGGAAGGTGTGGTAAGGTATGTTTAATGATTTTAATGCTTGAAGCTTGTCAGGACTTGTGTGTAAATAGTTCATGATATTCGAAGGTGTAAAGTCGAATGAGTTGGCTATTACTTCTTAACTCATTGGTAATTTAGTCTTTTGGAATTAGAAGTTTAGTATTGGTTTGAAGACCATGCTTATGATATGTCTATTTTGGAGTAAATAAGAAGTTTCGAATATGGTACCTAACCACCCTATTAAGCTAGTTCCGTGTTTAGATGATTATAAGGATTTGAGGATAAACTTAGGAGGAAAGTCTCTTAGCGGTTTTAGACTATGAAAGCTTGAAGTTGCAATATCGTTTCTTTTGAGGATCGAATTAAGCATAATGGTGATTGGTTGTTGTGGTTAAGGATTTTAGTGGTTCTTTAAAGGTTACTTGGAAAAAATAGTTGTTTTAAATGTTGGACCCTAACGGGAATAATTACTTTGGGAAATTAGGATAGGATGAACAACTTGAGGAATATTGTCATAAGCGAAAACCGATGTATTGAGTGTTTGATGGAGCTAAATAAATTGATTTACGGTCGCATTGCCCTATGAGTGGCAAAAGTTAAGTGAAATGATATTGGGTGACTAATCTCTTTTGAGGAGTTGTGTTTTAACTTTTGAAGGTGAGAAAGTTAATTGTTAATAACTTAAGATAATGAATTTTGGTATAAATTGGATCAAAGGATTTCATAGTAAGTCTCCTTTACTTTGGGGTTGTTAGCGGCAGTGTTTCCCAAATTATAAATATTTGGATGGTGGTTTTCAATAAGAGTTTTGATGGAGCTAAGAGGATTAGAGTCCGTAATGAATCTTTCATGGGTTGTTAGCTATGGAGTTTACCGTACCGATGGACCTTAGAAGATTTTAATTGAATTTGAATAATTGGGAGTTGTTACTCGATGTGTCATGCTTATGAAATATTTTTAGTAGAAATCGGATGATTGAAAATGTTGAGAGTATATTACACTCTTTTGAGGATTAGTTTGCTTGTACAGTTAGTGTGGTCAGGTTGCGATCGACATTCGAATTGTTTTTGTGAATCATTCCTCTCTTTTCTCTCTGTCTATTCGATTTATTCTTTCGAATATTCCGTTCCTTCTATCGAATATCAGTTATGATAGGAAGATCATTAGAAGCTTTAGTTAGAAATTTTAGGCATAGATAGTAGAGTTATTATCCTTATTATGAAATTTTTAATTTAAAGTTTTTAGAAATGTTTTATGATTTCAAGTATTTTACCGTCAAGGAGTGTTGAGACTTGTTATTGGAGACGTTCGATAACTAGTTTTCTCATTTAGTGATGCGAAAATGTATCTTTTAAGTCTTTGATTTGGACGACGAGGTTTTTGACGGCCGACGAGAATCTTTAGTTCCATTGATAAGACCCTATATTTTTATTTCAAGTATATGTTTAACAGTTTTGAAATAGACCTACATATATGTTACGTTCCTTCTTCTAAGTTTCGAGGACGAAACTTTTTAAAAGGAGGGGTGATTGTAACAACCCGAAAAGTACCCAATTTTTCTAGTAAAAATATTTACTAACACTTTTCAGCAGACTTAAGTTTTTAAAATAGGAATTTATTGTTTCGAGTCGTATTTTGAAATTCCGAGTTCGTATTTGGAATTTCTGAGAGATTTCATGAAAATCCCGTTTTTAGTCATCTTTGACTTTTCTTGACTTTTAAGTCGTCTTTGACTTTTCTTGACTTTTTAAAGTCGTCATTGACTTTTCTTGACTTTTAAGTCGTCATAAACTTTTCTTGACTTTTAAGTCAATCTTTGACTTTTCTTGACTTTCAGTCAACTTTGACTTTCGTTGACTTTTTCCCGACTCGCCTTATAAGTTTGAAGACCGAAATTTTATTTAAAAAAATAATATTTTTGATTTATTTTTATTTAGAGTTATTAGAATTTATGATAATTTAATAAAATTATTTTGAATTTATTCGGAATTTATAATAAGGTTTTACGGTTTAAACCGAACGTCATTTAACTATTCCCGGGTCAACTTAGTCCCGAAACTTAAAACTAAACTCCGGACTTTACCTGAGTCATACGCCCCATGTCATTTTTTTTCCACTCATATTAGATCTTTTAATTAATATGATTAAACTAATAAAAATATCTAAGATATTTGTAACTTTATCGGTCTGTCAACTTAAACTCCGCAAATCGCGTAAAAACAGACCCTATTCCTCTCCATTTCACACGTCTCTTTTTTCCCCTCTTAAGCCTTGATATTTTCTTTCTTTTCATTACTCACCAACAACTTTTCATTTAACAATCAATCAAATTAAGATCTAATTAATCGTTCTTCATCGTTCTTCATTCGTTCTTCGTCGTTCTTCATTTGTTCTTCGTCGTTCTTGAGCAAAATCATCATAAAACCTTCATTTATTAATTAAATCCGTCCTAACTGATATTTCTAGAATCTCCTTTTCGCTCTCCATCTTCAAGTACGTTTTATTTCCAATTCCGACAAAATCGTTTTCAAGACTTTAATTATGGAAAATCAAGTTTTAAGTTCTAATAATGTTTTTCTTGTCATTTCTTATAGGGGAAGATTTTGAAGACGAGTTTGGTGACTCGTATATTTTAGGAGAAGATTAGAAGACGGGTTTCTTATTTTTTTTACTTCTTATTTTGGTGCTAATTGATTTTACTAGCTAAGGTAACGATTCCGAGTTACTCGACGAATATATGTTACATAGTTTTTGTTTCTTTTATTTTTGGTTCATCTTTTGTTTTTATGCATGTTATTATGATTTATGGATTTTTAGTAGTAACATGATAAGTTGTTGATTTTATTATGTTGTATGAATTTATAAACATGTTAGTGTTCTTGACAAATTTTTATGGTTTCTTCAAAATCATGATTTTTGTATGCATGATGGATGAATTGGATGTTTACAATGGATGTTGTTAATTAAAAGCATGTTGGAAATAATTTGGTGTTTGTGGTTGGGGAAAACCGTGTAGGGTGGCTGTTTTGGGGCTGGAAACCGGTCCAAACCAGGCCGGTCCAGGCCGGTTCAGACCCGGTCTGGGTTGGTCCATGGTGGGTCCGGGTTTTGGTTTTTGGGTTGTGTCGATGTTTGATTGTTTTGTTGTTGTTTTGACGGGTTTTAAATATGTTAAAGCATGCGGGAAAATATTAGGAAACGGTTTTTAGTTAAGTTGATAAAAAGCCAAAACAGCCCATAACAGGCCGTGGGGCCCAGTCCAGGCCGTGTCAAGTTGGCCCAAAATCAGCACGTGGGTCCCACCTTGGGACTTGTGACGGTTTTTGAGTTATCGTTATTTTTATCGCGTTTTGTAATAATTAGCAAGTGAGAAATATTAATAAGTAAAATATTTAATTAAAAAGGTTTTTCATAAAATTACTATTTCTCACATGTTAGAAATATAATACGAGATGGTAGTTTAAATTGATATCCGTTAAGTTAAACGGGTTTTCGTATGATTTTAATAATTCACATGTTAGAAATAGAATGAATAACATGAAATGAATGTGATATTCTTATGTTCAAGCCTCGAAGGCTAAGACTCTGTTTCTAGCCGGTTTGACCAAACGGGTTTGGTCAAACTAAGATCTAGTCAGCCCCGTTTTGACTGATGACCCGTCGCGGGACTCGGGTCGGGGATTTGTCTTCAGGTAAGGTTTTATTTAATGAAGGAATGAATGAGCCTTAGTAGATATGAGGCGATATGATATTTGAATATGATTTATATGCAATTAGTCACATGATAGGATGTTTTTCCCGTGACCGTTTAATTATATGGTTGGTGTCGTGTTGACTAAGTACCCATAGAGAATTATGAGTATATGGCGTCTTGACCATTCTAATTCTAAATGAGTATCTTGGACCATGACATTGATAGGCCCGTACTATCTTTAACGAGCATATGGAGTTTGCCGCTTGATAGCTTCTGTGTCCCGGCTTGGTGGGTTTATATCCAAGTCGGGTTATGGCTGCCATTGTTTCCACTTTGGGAAATGGAGCCAGTTTAAGTACTAGCCAACCCCTTTGATGGATCTTCTTAGGGTGTACTCATGTGATTGTATCATGGGTCTTGGATGCGATGGATCTTCGCCTTTCTCTGGGTCTGCGCAGTCTAGGTTTAGGGTTGAGTCGTATCTTGGACATGTTTCGAGAGGAACCTCTTTAGCTAAGATATGGTTCTTTGGATCTGGGGCCTATGTTATTAGTAACCGCTGAGCCTAGATTGTCTTGTATTTTGGGCCATTTACTGGAGTTGACCGCTGAGCCTAAATATTTAAGTATATCCCTACCACCTCTGGTTAGACTCGAGGTTTCAGAAGTCCTTCTATTGACTGTACTAAGAACTTATGCCTGTTTGTAGACGTATTGGTCTTTCATGTTTGTATGATTCTATGAGTTTTAGAAGGTGCGATGCAAGCCGGCTAAGATTGATAGAGTTTGGATTACCGATTGTTAACTGATTCACATGATTACGTGTTGATTAGGGTTTGAGTGTATCACGGCCATGTTGCTGAGAGGAACCTCTGAGCTAGCATACCAGCTTCCCTACCTCGAGTTATAGTTTATTATCGGTTTCACATGATAGCTTTCACATGCTATGTTATTTGTTAGTTATCTGTTTCATAACATGAAAAGCATATCATATATGTTAAAGTTTTGTATTCTTTATATACATTGCTTTGATGTTATTCATGTTTCATTAAACTCGACATTTCGTGGCTGGGAGGACTCGGAGTTACTCCCCATGACTGTGGCTTCCGTGTTTATATTTAATGCGGTTGGCAGGTTTGTGATGCATACATTGGGTACATTGACGAGCTAGCGAGCGAAGTATTTACCTTGGACCTATATTCGGTGCTTAGATTGTATATTATTATACACTCTTTTTATTTCCGTATTTATACGGGAGATATGTCTCCCGTCTTGTATATTTCTTTTGTATAATATTATTTTCCTTTTGTTATGAACCCTTTTATTTATGACACCCTTGTTATTTATTTAAATTAATTTTTTTTCTTTCCGCAAATTTGAGGGTGTCACAAATCATATCATCCTAAATATTGTCATTAGAATCATTACTAATATAATCACCATAATCACTTTAGTATTTATATTTCATAGTCTAATTTCATACATCTTTTTCTTATTAATTTACTTAATCACATAATCATATAAATTAGATAAATTCTAATATTGTAAAATTATCATTGTGTAAATAAAATAAATAGAGTTGTAATATTTAAAATGATTTACAAGTTAAACGAATTAAAAGAAGAGTAGTTACCAATTGAACCATCTAGTTGTTTCTTCCTTTGGTCGTGTCAAATTCTATAACTATGTTTAGTGGCCATAAACAATTGTTTGTATTAGTCAATTTTATCTTTATAACGAGAGTTGGGATGGAAATTAGGACTGCCAATAGGGGTTTAGTGACCTAACCATGCTGAAAGGACGTTAGGACCCACTAAAAGGTCGGTACGAATCCGAAAGGAATATACCGCTACAAGGCCTAGACAATCATAGTAATTCTAATGTTGGTATCAATGAAACTTTTAATTAGTTTTACATGTATTTCTCTTTCACTATATCAATTTGATTAGATAGTTTATCTTACCGTATTAGATAGTTTATTTTGTTATTATCTAGCTAGTTTACTTTATCGTCTTTCTATTCTCGTTCTTAGATAGTTTACTTTATTATTATTGTCTAGTTTATTAGTTTAGTTAGTTAGGCTTTCAATATTGTCATTTAAATATCGTCTTTAGTTAGAATTTAGTTGTTGTTATTCGGATCAGAGGGTTTCCCCGATCGGGTACGTGACAACCCGATCGGGTAAGTCTTCTGTTCTGAGTTTTTCATTTGCAATTTACATATTTGTCATTTACATATCGTCATTTATATACTTGTCATTTTATTTTATATTAATAGTTTAGATAACCACCTCAAATGACTCGAACTTAAATGAAAATCAATCCATAGCAATTCATAGTTAACACGTACTCCCTGAGGATCGACACCCTACTTCCCTAATTACATTCCTTATGTTGTTAGCCTAAGTGCGGGTAATTATTTTTGTATCGGGACCGCGACATAACCGATCAATAGTTTAAGAATATACTATTAAAATATGATATTAGAAATGTCTAATATCGAGTTTAAGAAACTTACAAGCGGTATCAAGAGCTTTGGTTGTTGCACGCATAATCGATTTATAGTTTTTTCGAGTTAATGTAACTTAAAAAAAAACTAGTAATTTGTGTTTTATAAGATAAAATCATAAAGTCATTTGCATGTCAATATATTCTGGTCCTAATATGATTTTAGGTCATTTTGATGATTTATGGAAATTTATAGTGCTCAAATATGATTTTTAGTATTTTTATTACATTTATTTCGTATGATTTATGAGTTTTATATGATAAAATGAAATAAATAAAGGTCAAATGGTTAAAACTACTTCCGCTTTGAATATGACCATGAAATTTTAGTATGTTATCACATGCAGTTTTTCCTGTTAGACTGGAAAATTTGAGACTAATGTGAAGTTTCTAGCATGATTTATGAATTTTTAATGTAAAAATGGCATAAATAGTGACTAATTTAGCAAATATAGCTAAAATAATTTTCATGTCAAGAGAAAATTGTTCCTGATTGCATAAATGTCCCACATTTCAGTTCTAAAGTTGAAAATTTAATATGATTAATTTTTGCATGATTTATGTATTTTATTTGATAAAACCGATAAAGCGCAACCACTTTTCTCAAAAACCGATTCGAAATTTTTTAAACCATGATTTTTGACATTATGAGTGTCATTTAAATGTTCCAGAATGTACAAAAAATTTAAAATTCAAATCTTGAAATTATTATAATTAAATTTAGATTTATTTGATTAAAATATGATTTTAAAAGTCTTATTATGAGCAATAAATAACAACAAGTTGAATTATTGTCAAAATTTGAGTAATGACTAATTTTGAGGCCTAAATGAGTTGGGATAATTAACTTGGACTTAAATATGATTTAAGTATTGTTTTGTGATTTTAAAATGTTATTATCACGCATTTCTGTGAAACCGGGTTATATTCGATATAAACCGTTAAATAGGGCGATTTGGCATTTAACATGAACATGTTTTATGCATATTATAATGCTGAATTTTTATTTATGAATGTCATATTTTCAATTTATGAATGTCATATTTTGGTTTATGTAATTTGGAATTATGTAATTTTTCCTTGTATGGTCTTAGTTTTAATCGATATTGCCCGAAATATAAGGGAATATTGATTCGGTTGTAATTTAATGTGATCTCGAATCACTTTTATTGTATTATTTTATTTTACAAATGTATAATAGGAAATTATTGTAATTTTATTATATATTTTGTAATTAATTGTAAAACCGGAGTTTCCCAAAGACGGTGACATTCGGAAAGGAGTTCCGAGAGAGACGGTGACCTTGGGAAGCGTGCTTATGAAGTTCAAGGGACCAAAGGAGTTGGTTTCCGAATTTGTAATAGAATATATGATTTTCTATTCTAGGAAAGGCCATACTAGGAGTTTTACTTTTATGCTTGCATTTTATTTAATATGTTTGCATGCATTGCCAAATCGCCATAACATGACATGCATATTTTATCGAGTATTCGACCGTGTCAATTAAAATAATCGTTAATTCATCGATTTAGTTCACTTTAACATGATAGATTATAAATTGACATGACCTCTCATAATAAATAATTGAGATCAAGCCTTACCAAATGTAGAACCCATGAATCCCAATTTCGCAAGGAAGTAGGCTCGGCTCACCGGGGTGCTAAACTTGTTAAGTTGGGTAAGTGGGGTAATAAATGTTATTATTTCGAAATTTGGATTGAGCTCAACGGAAGTATTCGCGACCGTAGCCGCATGTGTTCCGGGCTTAAGATAAATATTAAAGTAATATTATCAACCGAGAGTTCTAACGTAGAATCGATTAAAGAGTTAATCCCCCGAATTATGTTAATGAGGGATGAATCGGCTTACCGTGCCCAAGTTGATATGAATTTGGATCTCGGAATCATTTATAACAATTGGGTAGAGGTCACTATTTAAATGTTAAAACTTGATTTAAAATGTTTACAAGTATTTAAAATGATAAATGTTGACATTTCCTTTATGTCTTAAATTTGTAGTTAACTTTGTACAATCGCAATGGCTAGTTCATCCAACACCAATGCTCCAAATCTCACGAATGTCTCATGGCTTCGATCCTTTATGGATCGATGCAAGTTAGAAAAGAATGGCGCAAATTTTGCTGATTGGGATGCGCAACTCTGCTTGGCCGCGGAAGGTGACGACAAGTTTCGTTACCTTACCGAAGCCTCTCCTGAAACACCTAACGAAAGGTCAACCGCCGCCGCAAGGCGAGCCTATGAGGCTTACCAAAAGGAAGCCGCCGCAATCAAAAATATTTTGATCTTCTCTATGGAGGCTGATCTCCAAAGGAGTGGAATAAAGATGAGAACGGCCTATGAGATCTATGCCAAGCTTGTGACCATGTTTTCACAAGCTCCTAGAATCATTCAATATGAAACGGCTTCCGCGTTTTTCGACATGAATCTTAAAGAGGGCCAAAAGGTTAGCCCTCACGTACTCAAATTAATTGAGCATGTCGAGATTCTTAAAGTGCAAAGGGTTGACATTCCCGAACAACTCGTAATTGACCGTATACTACATTCCTTGGGGAGAATCAAGGCATATGTGATGTTTAGGGTAAACTACAATATGCAAAATATGTGAACCTCTCTCCACGAGTTGCACAAAATGCTTGTGCAAGCGGAGAGACACATGGGGCTAAATGTTAGCACCACCAAGGATGTACTTCACATCAATAACAAGAGCAAGGGGAAGTTCAAAAAGAGTACAAGCAAAGGGAAGAAGCCCTCCACCTACAAAGTCAAGGGAAACGCTATTGAGAATAGCTCACCCAAGCCTAAGAAAGGTGCCTCAACCGAGGACAAGTGCCATTATTGTAATGGCGTAGGGCATTGGAAGAGGAATTGCCCCAAGTATCTAGGAGATATCAAAGCCGGGAAAATTGTTTCCGTTGGTAAATTTTCATCCCTATCATTTATGTTATGGTCTCAACTTTGGTATATAGATACAAGTTGTGATTCTTACCCTTTTTAATTTTAATTAGGGCACCCAAGCATGGACAAGGGCAAGGACAAGCAAGCCTAAAGAGATTCTTCATGGGAAGCTCAAGTAGCCACCCATGGATGAAGACATAAGGAAGCTTGGACTCATTTTGTGTTGTCTTCCTTATTTGGGTTGTATTTTGTGACGTTGTTTTAGAAACTCTTTATTTCCTTGTTTGACAATGGAAATTTGTTTTTTTCCTTTAACAATTGATTGTAATTGGATATTTGTGACTTGGTTTTCAACCCAAGTCACTCGGTTTATGGAAACTTTTTCATTCTAAAACTTGTCATTATAATCTACTTGCACTAATAACATAAATTATATCGACTCAGATTGATCATGTAAATATTATGATGATGGGATCATTATAATAAAAGGCTAAGAATACGATTCTCACTTTGAAAGATCAATTGCTAAGTCGAAATTGAGTTGTTGAACTCACAGTAGGGAGTCCTCAAAACCAATTGGCCACACCACTTATAAAGATTGTAATTGACATGAATATGAGTACACCTCTTTAACTTATAGAACTGGTCTATATTAAAGCTAAGATTCGATTTCTTATAGGATGAAATCTTTAGTAGATCACTTAAGGTCATGTCGTGATACTTCTACCTCCCTCACGAGTATGAGTACAAAATTGTTTGTGGCTCATAAGGCTATATTTATGAAAATAATTGTATTTTCTAAAGATAGAGTGGGAGAAAATAAGCCACAACGAAAACCTAGTTAGGAACTAGTGAGGAAACCAAAAGAAAATGTTCTTAGGTTAAACTCAAGGCTAGTAAGGAGACAAAAAGAAAGCGTTCTTAGGTAAATCCTTAGACTAGTGACGAGACCAAAAGAAAATGTTCTTGAAATAATAAGATTATGATCTATGAAGTGGAAGTACCTAGAAATTTTTAAATTTGATTTTTTAACATAAGAAACTTATGAAACTATATGGAATCTATAAAAAGAAAATGTTTTATTTGGAGTTGTCCAATTGTAGTTGCATGGATAGACATGTAGATGTCTTCAAAAGCTAAGTTAATGCGTAACTATGCTTAGATCCAAATCATCAATAAAGTACCTCATATTAAGTGTGTACATGACACAAGCCTATTGTATGTATCTACCTAGAGGTTATGATGATCTTTTCTATTATAAGATATAAGAAGGGTTTCACTCGAATTGTCGAAAAGTCATGTATAGACATTAAATTCAGTGGGAGTTAAAGTCATGTATAGACATGAAGTTAAGTGGGAGTTTAAGTTATCATGTAAAGACATGAAATTCAGTGGGAGAAATTGTTTTCCACGTGAATGATGTTTCACTCATTCAGGGTGATTGTAACAACCCGAAAAGTACCCGATTTTTTCTAGTAAAATATTTACTAACACTTTTCAGTAGAACTTAAGTTTTTAAAATAGGAATTTTTGTTCCGAGTCTTATTTTGAAATTCCGCGTTCGTATTTGGAATTTTTGAGGGATTCCATGAAAAGACCGTTTTTAGTCATCTTTGACTTTTCTTGACTTTTAAGTCGTCTTTGACTTTTCCTTGACTTTTTTAAAGTCGTCATTGACTTTTTCTTGACTTTTAAGTCGTCATAAACTTTTTTTGACTTTTAAGTCATCTTCGACTTTTCTCGACTTTTCAGTCAACTTTGACTTCCGTTGACTTTTCCCGACTCGTCTCATAAGTTTGAAGACCGAAATTTTATTTAAAAAAATAATATTTTTGATTTATTTTTATTTAGATTTATTAAGATTTTATCATAATTTAATATAATTATTTTGAATTTATTCGGAATTTAAAGAATAACGTTTACGGTTTTAACCGAACGTTATTTCACTATTCCCGACTCATCGTAAATCCCGTAACAAACTCGAAACTCGACTTTGGCATGAGTCACGCGCCCATGTCATCATTTTCCACTCCCTTGAGATATTTTAATTCTTTCGATTAAACTAATACAAATATCTTAGATATTTGTTACTTTATCGATCCGTCAACGGAGATTACGCAAATCGAGCAAAATCAGACCCGATATCACCCAACATCACACGGCACTCTTGTCCTCTAATAGACTTTGATATTTTCATTATTTTTCATTTTAATATCATAATATCTTGATATTAACTTTATCGTAAATTATATTTAATCATTTACCGTAAAATAATTATTAAACGCGAGTCAATTACGGAACAACAATTTTAAAACTCAACACCTTTATTTGTCTATAAACTCACGTCCAACTCCACTCCACTTTACTCACAAAAACCTTTTCACTTTTCAACAAATCAAATAAAGATCAAAATATCACTTTCTTTAATCGTTCTTCGTGTTCTTCATCGTTCATCAATTGTTCTTC
>JAIUZE010008936.1:0-17827 GCA_022085475.1 Heliosperma pusillum | reverse complement strand
GAATTCGACTCATGCGCTCGACCTCTTCAGATGTCTTGGGTGCCTGAGCTTTACTCAAATGCATCCTAGACGTCATTGGAAGATACCCCTTCTTGGAGTTGGTCATGTTGAACCTTTCAAGAATCTTATCTATATAAGACTCCTGACTGAGTGATAACATCCGTCGTGATCTATCTCTGTAGATACGGATTCCCAATATGCACTGTGCCTCGTCCAGATCTTTCATCTGGAAATGGTTCTTTAACCATACCTTAACCGAAGATAAGAGAGGAATATCATTCCCTATCAAGAGTATGTCATCGACATACAATATCAAGAAAACGATTTTACTCCCACTCGACTTGACATATAAGCATGGTTCCTCAACCGATCGAGTGAAACCATTAGCTTTTATGACTTGGTCGAAACGATGATTCCAACTCCGAGAAGCTTGCTTAAGTCCATAAATGGAACGCTTAAGCTTGCATACTTTCTTAGGATTTTTGGGGTCAATTAAACCTTCGGGTTGTACCATGTACAACTCCTCCTCCAAATAACCGTTTAAGAAGGCGTTTTTCACGTCCATCTGCTAAATTTCATAGTCATGAAAAGCGGCAATCGCTAAGATTATCCGAATGGAACGCAGCATGACTATGGGTGCAAATATTTCATCATAATGCAATCCGTGCACTTGAGTGAAACCTTTTGCCACTAGTCGTGCCTTATAGGTGTCTGGTTGTCCCCCTACGGAATGCTTTATCTTGTAAAGCCATTTGCACTGAAGAGACCGAACCTTATCAGGCAAATCAACCAGATCCCATACGTCATTCTCATACATAAAGTCCATCTCGGATTGCATGGCCTCAAGCCATAGCTTTGAGTCGGAACAGGTCATGGCTCCTTTATAGGTAGCGGGTTCGTTACTCTCTAGGAGCAAAACATCGTCTCTATCGTTCTCCTCGACCATACCAATGTATCTGTCTGGAGGTATAGAGACTCTACCCGACCTTCTAGGTTTTTCAGGAATATTAACCGCAGCAGAAGATGAAGGAACATCTTCCTCCATCGGTTGCTCGGTTGTTGGTTCTTGAATCTCTGACAGATCGAAGGTTCTATCACTCGCGTTGTTCTCGAGAAACTCTTTCTCTAGAAACTTCGCACTAGCCGCAACAAAAACACGTTGTTCGGTAGGCGAATAAAAGTAATGACCAAACATTTCTTTTGGATAACCAATAAAGTATGTCTTGAGCGATCGCGGGCCGAGCTTATCCTCGTGTCTCTACTTGACATAAGCCTCGCAGCCCCAAACTCGAATAAAGGACAAGTTAGGGACAGTTCCCTTCCACATTTCAAATGGAGTCTTGTCAACAGCTTTAGACGGACTTCGGTTAAGTATAAGAGCAGCTGACAAAAGAGCATAGCCCCACAATGAATCAGGCACTACCGTGTGACTCATCATGGATCGAACCATATCAAGTAGTGTTCGATTTCTCCGTTCGAACACACCATTTAATTGAGGTGTTCCAGGTGGAGTTAACTGTAGTACTACACCACGGTTTTTAAGGTGTTGATCAAACTCATTCGAAAGATATTCGCCACCGCGATCTGAACGTAATGCTTTAATCTTTCTACCCAGCTGGTTTTCAACCTTATTCTGGTATTCCTTGAACTTGTCAAAGGATTCACTTTTGTGATTCATTAAGTAGACATATCCATATCTACTCAAATCGTCCGTGAAAGTGATAAAATATCTATAGCCATCTCTAGCGTTGATTGACATAGGTCCACACACATCAGTATGTATGAGTCCTAATAGGTCAGCAGCGCGCATTCCAACACCTTTGAAGGAAATTTGAGTCATTTTGCCTATGAGACATGATTCACACGTGCCAAATGATGCATAGTCAAATGGGGAGATAGTCAAATTGTCAATGACCTTCTTCACGCGTTTTTCATTTATGTGTCCCATACGGCAATGCCATAGAAAGGTTTGATCTTTGTCACCAACCTTTACCTTTTTATTACTCACATGCAATATATCCGTGGTTTGACCTAAAACATAAATTCCATTCATGGAAACTGCTTTACCATAAATCATTTCGTTAAAGGAGAAAATACAGCTATTATCCTTTATTACAAATGAAAAACCGTTCTTTTCGAGTACGGAAACAGAAATAATGTTTTTAGATAAACTGGGTACATAGTAACAGTTATTTAAAAATAACTCAAATCCACTTGGGAGTTGGATTGTATATGTTCCCACTGAAATGGCAGCTACTCTTGCTCCATTCCCTACTAGCAGGTTCACATCACCCTTTTCGAGATTCTGATGTTTCTTTGGCCCTGCAAATGATTACACAGATGAGAACCACAACCAGTATCAAGTACCCAAGTTCTGAAACTTGCATGGTTAATCTCAATCATATGAATAAAAGACGACATACCAACAGGAGTGACGCGGCCTGCTTTTACGTCTTCAGCATACACGGGACAGTTCCGCCTCCAATGCCCAGTCTTGTGGAAATGGTGGCACTCCATGTTTTCTTTGCTCTTTGTCTTGCCTTGTGAGCTACTGCAAGTCTCACCAGGCCCACTCTTGCCCTTTCATGGCTTCTTGAACTTCGGCTTCCCTACAGCTAGGTCGGCCTGAGCCTTGCCCTTACCCTTACTCTTGTTTGCAATCATGAGAACGTCTTGCTTCAGGCTCCCACTCAATTTCAGATCCTTCTCAGTCTGTATGAGAAGTAAGTGTAGCTGATGAGGATTTCTCTTCAAATCATTCATATAGTAATTTGCCCTGAATTGGGCAAAACCATCATCAAGTGAATGAAGAATGCGGTCAATGACCACGCTCTCTTTGATTTTGCAATCAAGTGCCTCCAGTTTTTCGAGATTCTCGATCATATCGAGAATGTGTGGGCTAACCGGTTGGCCCTTCTGGAGTTTCGCTTCAAAGAAGCGAGTGGTAAGCTCATACATAACGATCTGCGGTGCTTTTGAGAACTCGTTACTGAGCGTGGTGAAAATCTTGTTTGCACCTTGGGCAATGAATCGTCTTTGCAAATTGGATTCCATTGAAAAGATGAGTACGTTCTTTATCTCTCTCGCCTCCATTACGAAATCACTATAAGTAAGTGATTCATTTGCTCCTGCATTGGGGCCTGGGTTAGGCGGTAGTGGCTCAATCAAGTACTTGAGCTTACCGTCAGCTATGGCAGCATTCCGTAATGAAGCCTCCCAGTCCGCAAAGTTGGACCCGTTATTCTTCAGTCGCGTGTACTGATTCATATTGTCCTCGAACATCTTAAGCCAGGATTCGCGTGCAAGCGTGGCACTTGGCATAGGGGCATCAGCATGTCCAGCCATTTGTTATAACAGTTTTAACGATATAAATGAATGCTACACTTGCGAGAAAGGAGATAAAACATAATAAGCATTTTCATCGTTTTAATTAAGTCTAATGCAAAACCGATTAATGCGAAGACTCTTGCATTTATACAATTGACCTCCCTCAAGTATTATATAAATGATTCCAAGACTCAATTTCTGTAAATTGATAAGCCAACTTCTTGGCTAATTCTACTTTTAGAATTCCTGGTCGATAAATTTCTGTAAATTCTATCTTTAGTCCATCACAATCACGAGATATTACTTGGACTATAATGTTGAGGTAAAATAGGTCAACACCTACTACTTACCCAACGTAGAAGGGTCATATGGAGAGTAAGGTCCTATATGCCTACCGACGAAGAAGGGAGTCATAGCAGTTTTCCCTATAAAGACTAATCTCAATTTTAGGTTTTAGAGGAAGGTCCATCACCTTTAATTTTATTCATTTAAGTGAACGAATGATCTAGCATTTTGAGAATGAATAATTTAAGATGATAGCTTTTAGAATTGAGTGACATCTGGATGTCCATGATAATTAACATACAATCTATATGAGTCAATTTTCATGCAATTAAGTGGTAGGTGGTTTGGTTTAGGCGAAATATGATGCAATAACTATCATGCAAAAGTAAAACAATAAGAACGGAAAAATGAAAAATAAAGTACAAAGTCCTAGTGTGGCCTATCCTATCAAAATAGAACAAAAATTACACTTTGGAAACCATCCTTATGGACCCTAGAAGCTTGACTTGATGTTCCATCTTGGTCCATGTAGCGGGAGTGAGCTATCCGATCTCCATCTTTGGTCTTCTCAAAAATACAATTACAACCTCTTGTAAAAATACCAAAATAATCCATTCATCCATTCATTCATTCATTCAACAAAATAAAATGCATCAACAAAATAAATTAAACATTCAAGACATAATTCATTAATTATGATGATTAATTTATCCAAACCACCTATAAAATGATCAAAATCATGTGACAATTCCTTAATTGTACACAACAATTTTAATTAACCATAATCCAATTTAATTCATATTGTCGGGTATAACATAAATTAAATTCAACATTATTTTAAACCTTTTTAAAATAATAGGGTATCTATCATTGTGAACTTTTTCACAACAACAAAACAACATACATTATCTTTATAACGCAATAATCAAACCAAAATTAAAATTATTTTTTTTTTCACTATTCACGGATGAACAGTACCCGTGAACAATAGCAGGTACAAAAAAAAAAAAAATTTTTTTATTTTTCTCGGTTTTAATAAAAACAAAACAAAAACATACAAATTAATCTTATTAATTTGATCATGCTAATAAAACTAGATCGGTACAAACATTCAACATCTAATCATTATTAAACATTGATACAAACTAGATGATTCAAATTAACCTTTTAAAATGAATATCTAAATCATGATTAATCGATTATCAAAATACTCAACTAATCATAATTGTTTTGTATATTCATATCGAAAAATTAGCACAATGAATGTTCTTTAACATCCAAAACAAATTCCTTTTTCATTTTAATTTAATCCTCATTAAATCAAAACATCAACTAATTCATTATATTATTATCTTAACCAATTAAAACAACAACATACATGAATCAAAAAGGAAAAACAAGGCAAAAAAAAAATTTCTTCACAGTTGAACAGTGCCGTGAACAGTACCAAAAAAAAAAATTTTTTTTTTTGGCCGTGAACAGTACCAAAAAAAAACACACAAACCCTAACTTTTTTTTTCTTCTTTCAGCCGAAACAAAAACAAAAAAAAAAACAAAACAAAAATTTCTAATCTTATATTTCATCAAATATGAAAACATATAAAATAATTTCATAAACAAATGCTCTGACACCAATTGTGGGAAATATCGGTATACATGCCTTTAAAATTTTCGGATTATAATGAAATTATAACTATATGAATATCTAGTCATAAATGAAATTGCATAATATAAACAAGAGATTAAGAAATAACCTTCGGTCCTGGTAAAAGGCCTAAGAACAAATACCAAAGTAGGTATTCTCCTAATCGTAACACCCAAGATGGTTAAAGAAATGCCTTCGTCGTGCTAGAACGAATACCCAAAATTACTTCTAATTTTGTGTGTATATTGATGATGAATATGGAGATGAATAAGAGAGACAAAAATCAGAATTTTTCTTCTCTCTTCACCCTAGGTGTGCCGTGAGATTAGAGTCAGTATTAGGGTTTCTTTTTCTTGCTCTTAATACTCCTTATGTGCCGTGAGATGGCAAGAGCAAAAGCCTCAAAATCCAAACCCTAGTTTCCTTATTTATCTCAACCTATATTAGGTAGTTAGCATATAATTTATTATGTACATAATATAATATGTATTAATTATTACTAGTAATGAACCGTTACATAAACCGAGTAATGCCGGACCAATACACTATAATAATATCGTGTAATACAAATCCGCCAACTTAAATATAACAGTTTATATTTAGTTTAGACCAACATTATATACATTGATTAAATATAACATTTTATATTCAATTACCAGCTAACATTATTTAATCGTTATTAAATAATCGTATCATCATCACATTGACTAACCTTTTAGTCAAATACATCGACTAACCTTTTAGTCATTTAATAAGGCATCAATATGATTATTTTCTCAAATAATCACATCTCTCAAACACATCCTTTAGGTGTGACTTTTAGGGATCAATTGATCACCGCCATCTGTATGACAATAACGTCAAACTTATCTAGCAAGCCAACCGTTATCGATAAACGTTAATCAACTGATTATAATACAAAGTATACCCTGTGAACCGTAGCTGTTATCACACTAACTGTGGAGGACACTAGCTCCAACAGATCCACCTTGTAAGCATTTGGACCCAGCTTCTCCAATATTTCAAATGGTCCATCAGCTCTTGGCATGAGCTTGTTTCTCTTCTTATCTGGAAATCTCTCTTTTCTTAAATGCAACCATACAAGATCCCCTGCTTTGAACTCTCTTTCTTTCTTAGGCCCTTTGGATCTAGCCTTGTACAACTCATTGGACCTTTCAATCTGCTTCTTGACTTGCTCATGAATCTGTATCATTTGTTCAACTCTTTTCTTTGCATCATAGTTTGCTTTGCTTCCTTTTACTGGGGTCAGGTCTGTAGCCATGAGAGGATTAGTACCATAAACTGTTTCAAAAGGACTTTTACCTGTGCTGCTGGAGGGAGCTCTGTTGAAGGCAAACTCAGCTTGTGCTAGCCTGAGGTCCCAATCTTTCAAGGACTTAGAAACAATGCTCCTCAAGATCTTTCCTAGTGTCCTGTTAGTGACTTCTGTCTGACCATCAGTTTGGGGATGGTGAGAAGTACTAAACAATAGTCAGGGCTTCAATAGCTTCCACAAGGTTCTCCAAAAGTGACTCATAAATTTTGTGTCTCAATCTGAGACAATGCTTCTAGGTACCCATGCAACTTGACAACCTCCTTAAAGTATAGTTCAGCTACCCCCAAAGCATCCTCAGTCTTCATACAAGCAATGAAATGTGCCATTTTGCTGAACCTATCTACAACCACCATGATTGAATCCTTTCCCCTTTGAGTTCTTGGTAGGGCTACAATGAAATCCATGCTGAGATCTTCCCATGGCTTGTTTGGTACTGGGAGTGGTGTGTAAGGGCCAGCTTAAAAATGTGCTTTGGCTAGTTGACAAGACCTGCACCTTTTGAGGGCATCTTGCACATCACTGAGCATCTTAGGCCAATAGAACTGATCTTGCAATATGTCATAGGTTTTCTGCACCCCAAAGTGACCAGCAAGGCCATTGGAGTGAACTTATTTGACCAGCAGTCCCCTATAAGGTCCCTTAGGCACACATAGTTTGTTTCCATAGAATAAGTAGCCTTCCTGGGCTGTGTACTTGCTCCCTTTCTTAACTTGCCCTTCTTGATGCACCTCCCATTCATTCCTGAAATCTGGGTCTTCTTGATAGAGTTCTTTCATGAACTCAAATCCCAACACCCTTTGTTCCATGAATGTTAACATCACAGACCTCCTAGACAATGCATCAGCCACAATATTGTTCTTGCCCTCTATATACTTGCTGGAGAATGAAAAGGACTGCAAGAACTCTACCCATTTGGCATGTGTGGGATTGAGTTTATGCTGCCCATTAATGTATTTGAGGGCCTCATGATCAGAATGCAGCACAAATGGCTTAGGTTTTAAGTAATGTCCCCAATGATTCAATGCTCTCACAATGGCATAGAACTCCTTATCATATGTGGAGTAGTTAAGCTTGGCCCCATTTAACTTCTCACTGAAGTATGCAACAGGCTTCTTCTCTTGTGTAAGCACAGCTCCTATGCCAAGGCCACTGACATCACACTCTACCTCAAAGAGTTTGTTAAAATATGGTAGAACCAATATTGGAGATTTACACAATAGCTCTTTGATCAGGTTGAAGGACTTTTCAGCCTTCTCATTCCACTTGAACTCTCCCTTCTTCATGCACTCAGTAATAGGGGCCATGATTGAGCTAAACCCTTGTATAAACCTCCTGTAGAAAGAGGCTAACCCATGAAAACTTCTAACATCAGTAACAGTTTGAGGAAGGGGCCATTCCTTGATTGCTTGAACTTTCTCAGGATCAACTGCTACTCCTTTCTTAGAAATGATGAACCCAAGGAAATAAACCTCAGGCTGCATGAAGGTGCACTTCTCTAGTTTGCCATACAATTTGTTCTCTCTTAGGACCTCAAACAACAATTTCAGATGCTGCAAATTTTCTCCCTTAGTTGAACTGTAAATAAGAATGTCATCAAAGTAAACCACCACACACTTGCCTAAGTAGGGTCTTAGGACCTCTGTCATCAACCTCATGAAGGTACTAGGAGCATTAGACAACCCAATAGGCATTACCAACCATTCATAGAGCCCATGTTTAGTTTTGAAAGCTGTTTTCCACTCATCTCCTGCTCTTATCCTTACTTGGTGGTAGCCCGGCCTTAGATCAATCTTTGTGAATACTTGAGCCCCACTCAACTCATCCAGAATATCATTAAGTCTAGGTATGGGGAACCTATACTTAATGGTAATGTTGTTGATGGCCCTACTGTCAATGCACATACGCCAAGTCCCATCCTTCTTTGGTACAAGCAAGGCTGGTACAGCACAAGGGCTGAGGGACTCCCTTACATAGCCCTTGTTTAGCAGCTCACCTACTTGAAGTTGTAGCTCCTATGTAGCCTTAGGATCACTCCTGTAAGCTGGCTTGTTGGGTTAGATAGCTCCAGGTTCTCGGTCAATGTGGTGTTCTATTCCCCTAAGTGGTGGTAGTCCACTAGGGAGCTCTGTAGGAAAGACATCACCATAAGTTTCTAGAATAGACTTGACCTCTTCAGGGATATCAACCATGCTGATCCCAGTCTCCTTGGCAAGCAGTATGTACACAGGTTGTAACTCACTTAGCCCTTGTGCTATTTCTGACTCACTTATTAACATGACTTCCTTGGAAGCCTCACTCATGGGGGTTGGGTTGATCTTTAAAGCAGGTGGTAAAGGTGCCAGGGTGATTTTCTTCTTCCCATACTTAAAAGTGTAGGTGTTGTCCCTCCCATAGTGAATGACATCCCTATCAAACTCCCATGGCCTCCCAAGCAAGAGGTGACAGGCATCCATAGGCAGAACATCACAAAGACTTTCATCCACATACCCCTTACCAATTGAGAAAGGTACAACACATTGCTTATCCACCTTGATCTCAGCCCCTTTGTTTAACCATCTGAGTTTGTAAGGTAGGGGGTGGTCCTTGGTGGGTAGAGCTAGTTTATCTATTAGTGTTTTGGAGGCCACATTAGTGCAGCTTTCACCATCAATAATGAGGTTACACACTCTACCCTTGATAGTACATCTGGTTCTAAAGATCTGGTGTCTCTGGTCCTCTTCCAAGGGCTGGGGTTGAGTATGCATTACCCTCCATGTTACCAAGCTTAACCCAGCATCAGGCTCTATCAACTCCTCACTAGCCTCTACCTCAGGCTCGCCCATTTAATCATCACATACCAACACCTCATCCTCTCCCCAATGAATTACTTCTAGGATGCTCAGGGCTCTCTTAGATGGACATTCTCTAGCAAAATGTCCATATCCTTGGCATTGAAAACACTTTTTGAGGGGGGTGGTTTTTCTTTGGCCTGCATCAACAGCCTTGTTTTTATCAGGGTTGAAAGGGGTCTTAATAGGAACCACAGGTTCTCCTATCTTGACTCCTACAAAGGGTTTGAAGGTAGGGGTTCTAGCAGGTGTCTTAGAAGCACTGGCTTTTCCCTTTCCCAACTTTTCTACCCTTAAAGACAAGTTGACAGCTTCCTCAAAGGAGTATATATTTTGTAGCCTGACTTAACTAGCTATCCTCTCATCCAAACCTTCTAAGAACCTTGCTATCTTTTGCTCAGATTTCTCAACAACCTCACATTGCAGTGTGAGTTGTTCAAAGTCACTTAGATAAGATTCTACAGGTCTTTGGTCTTGTTTCAGGTGAGTAAGCTTAATAAACATGTCCTGAGTGTAGTCCCTAGAGACAAACTTAGCCCTCATTTTCTTTTTCAGTTTGAGCCATGACTTAACAGGTTCTTTTACTTCTCTCACCCTCAAGGTTTTCATATTTTCATACCACAGTAAGGCATAACCTTTTAGTTTCATGATAGCAACCTTAAAAGCCTTTCTATCAGTGTATCCTTTAAACTCAAAGACTCTTTCTACAGACCTCAACCAATCTAGGAAATCATCAGGGTTAATCCTACCTAGAAAGTCAGGGATTTCTACCTTTATGTCTTTGTCTTGGTGTCTGAGAAGACTTTGATCTGAGCCATCTGAGTCTGACATTTCAAATTGATCTACAGGTTGCCTCCTCCTTCCTCTACCTTGTGGGAAAGGTGCTCCTCTTCCTCGACCTCTGCCTTCTCTTGTGTCATTGTTTTGTTGGCCCTCAAGAAGTTCATTGACAGACCTGGAGACTTCCATCACAGTTCTGACAAGACCTTGAACTGTGTTTTCAAGACCTGTAATTCTCTCTTCACTCATGGTTGATTTTGTGTTTTTAATGTAGTTAGGTAAATGAACTCACAAACCAAAGCTATGATAACCAATTGCAATGAAACTATTCAGAAAAAACAAGCTAAAACAATTACAAATTGAACTAAGGTTATACACTTGGAAATTGCTCTGTTTTTGTTTGGACTGGATGCTGAAAGAAGGAGATAGAACCTTAACCAAAGCACAAAGCCAATGGTTGAGGGTTGAGCCTTGATCCCAGCACACAGCTAAGGGTCTAGGCTCACTTCCAAGCACACAGAAATGGAAGTTTCTCAAGCACACAGCCAAGAGATATCAACAGAAACAATGGTTTCAGTTTTGTGTTTACTTCAAATCTGCCTTTCATTCATTAGGAATAAGCCTTTTATAGGCAATGAGATTACATCTTACTCGTTCATTACATCTACGGCCATAGTTGGCTTACAAAAGAAACAGAAATAACAGCTACATTGTTCAGACTAAAGCAATAAAGTAGAAAAAGCAGTTCACATAAGACAATCTGATTTAATTGGTTTGCTTGGGTTGATCTGGTGAAGGAGTAGACTTTCAAGCTTGGTTATTGAGCCAGACTGGAGTAGAATGAATGCCAAAGGGTCTGCTAAAAGATCCTCGAGCTGGTTTGTTCAAAATAGGAAAGTTTGATAGTGTCATTTGAACTACTGCAAAAAAGGCTGAATTCTGGACAGTTTGAGTTTGTCCCTAAGCTAACTTTTGTTGTGTGCATTTCCTGGAGAAGAAATCCTGAGCAAAGTTGTAGAGGACCCTCCCTAGGACTAAGATTGATCACTGGTTAGGCTTGTTTGAGTGTATAAGGCCCCATGGACCCTGTTTAGAAAGACGGTGACTGACTGGTTGTGGCTGAGGGTTGTTGTTGTTGTGTTGGGTTTTTTTTGTTGTTGGCTGTGTGTTGTTTTGGCTACGTCTTGGGAATTGGATGGCTAGGCTTTGGTGTGGTGTTGTTTTTGCTGACATGAAATGGTGTTCACTTGGATTGAATAAAGCCTTCTCATAGGGGCTGAATAAGGCATTGTCATAGCTAGTCATGGTGTTGGTTTCATTGTTGTTGTTGTCTTGAGTGATGTTGTTCTCTCTGTCTTGAGCTTGTGTCTTGTGTCTTGCCTTGATCATGTACTCCTGTTGCACCCTTACCCCTGAACAATAATGATAGTGAACTTGAGACCCTAGACTTTTAGTCTTACTGTTTTCAACCTTTTATTGTTATTGTTTGCTATTAGTTTATAAATACCAATCTTAAACCTCAAAATTGTTACTTAAGAGACAAACCTAGTTTAACAGATTAGAATACTACCGCCTCCCTGTGGATTCGATACCTTACTTACCGCTGACTATTAGTTAGTAGTGAATTAGGATTACTTTGATTAAGGTGACGCGACTTTACCCTTATCATATGTCATTACTTTATGTCTTGACATGGCATATAGTATTCGATCAGTTCCAATTTCCCTTAAAACAATTGGTGGCGACTCCACAAATGCGTATTTCTACGCTTGTCCATCCAAGTGCGCCCCTCCATGGTTCCCCGTGTACCATAGTTTGGCAAGGATCACCAATCTGTGTATCACACCGGGTTAAGATTAAGATAGGCTACGACAATTGAATAGAACTCGTTTAATGATAGCGATCGTATGTTAAATTGTAGATCTAAAGGGCATAATTGAATCGACTGATCTTGTGACCTTAGATAACTTTATTTCATGATTAATTTATTATTCCCCTATCCCTAAATAATAATCCTAGTGAACCTGAGATCCTAGACTTTTAATATTATTGATTTCACCTTTTATCGTTATTATTTGCAATTACTTTAGAAAAACAAATCAAGACCCCAGAAACCTGTTACTATAAGACAAACTTAGTTATAGCAAATTAGATTACCATCGCCTCCATGTGGATTCGATACCCTGCTAATCACTGACTATTAGTTAGTACTTAGTTAGGATTACTTTGATTAGGGACACGACTTTACCCTTATCAATATACGACATAAAATATTTTCTTATAACTTTTAATTAAATATCGTCAGAAATAGTTAATATATGTAAATCCCATAATTTTACTTTTAATTTGTGATCATATGGTTGGTCAAGGAAAGGGGTTATTTACTAGTCGAGTTCATAAATGAGATGTCTCCGCATCAGCACGTGGTCGGAAGACGTTCCAGATTGGGAGTGAGGTAGCTTTGTTAGTTGAAAAGGGTAGTACTCATTCGTGGAATGATGATGACTTTGCGGAGGCGGATCAAGTTGGTAATGCGGGTTCCGAACGAGATAGAGAGGAGGAAATTGGGGAGGAGGGGGAGGTTGAGCAATTATGGTCCCATGGTTCTTCTGGTTCACGCTTGAAGGTAAGACGGCTGGAGAAGGGTCATTGGGGTCGGGCTTCGGAAGGGAGTTCTAGTAGCTTAGTGGCCCTGAAGAAAAAGAAGTCGGGCAAGGACACCACTTAGATGATTACAGATCGTGTTCCTAGGGGGCCGGTGACTACTCATGTTATTCCTAGCTTTGGAGGTCACATTGCCTACAAAGTGTGGGCACTCTTAATAAGGGTGTACGTCCAGTGTTGATGGGTTAACACTTATTCGGTAAGATGAATTTATTGAATGAATGAAGGACATCTTTGGAAGTTATGGCTATTATCGGGACTATTGGTTTTTTGCATCTTCGTGGGTGCATGACTGAGAACTTGAACATGCCCCTTATTTATTCTTTCCTTGATAGGTGGCAACCGTACTCCAACATTTTTCACATGCCATTTGGAGAGATTACCAAACTTCTTCACGATGTTGCATAGATCTTAGGTATCCGAGTGGATGGTAATATTTGTAAGGTGGAGAGCGATAAAGGTAATTTGGTTGATCCCATTATGTATGTTTGTGGCTACTTTGGGAGGTCATCGGTTGAGGAGTTGACATTGCCTTTAAGACCTGATAAGAATGCTCTTATTTACAGGGATGGAGGTCTTTTGGTGGAGGCGGTTACTGAGGTGGCGTTTGCCGGTGGTGACACTGAGCATGCGCAGGCTTTCTAGCCATTTTGTTGGGGTCGACTCTTTTTGTCGACAAATATAGGAATAGGATACGTCCATAGTTGTTTCCCTTGTTGGCCGATACCTATAGTATATCATCCTACGCTTGGGGTCGGTACAGTTGCGTATATGTATCGACAGTTGGGGTTGTCTTCACGTAGTGATATGAAAACTATTGTTGGTTGCTATTCGTTGTTGCATGCTTGGATCTTTGAGTATTTTCCTATATTTCGACCCAGACCACCCTCCGATATTGCCCGCAGTCAGCATAGGGTTTACTATTGGTCACATGTTGGTCCTTTTCCTAAGGATAAGAAGAAGTAGTTGGTGTATCGAAGTATTTTAGACAGTTTTACGACTGCTTCTGTTAGGTGGGAGCCGTTTGGTCCCCGTCAGGAGGAATCCTATCCTCGTACCCTTTTCTCCGATTGTGTACGGTTCATGGACATCGTCGAATCCTACCAACCTGATCTTTGTTTACGACAGTTTAGGTACAAGCAGATGATTCACGGGCCCATTGTTCCGTTGAAAGCCCATCGTCCATCTTCGGGGATAGGGCATGACGTGGAAGTAGGCCCGTTAGCGGATCATCTATGGGAGAGTTGGGAAAATCATCGAGTCCACCGTTCCAAGAGATCGACCCCGGTTTCTTTCCCGGGGGAGGTTGAACGAACATACGAGTCTTGGTTTCGAGGTGTATCTCACCCGTTCATTATTGATCCCGATCATCGAGATACCCCCTTACCACGTGACGATGTTGTTGTCACCGTTGAGGTAAATGTTTTATAAGTGTTTACTTAATTATGTTTCTATACGGAGCTCTTATACGTATTTTGTATTAATACAAAACTCTAATACTCTTACCTTCAATTGACCTCTTTAACTTTGTAAATTTTGTAGACTGCACATGCGTTACTCGACCAATTTGGTGTTGCTCGGAGGATTGTAGATGACGCGGAAAAACTTAAGTTCTTTCGTCGCATGATGAAGGACGTAGTCTCACTGATCGATGATCGTTTAGGTAGACGAAAACCATGTAAAGGCCATACACCTGACAATCGAGTTCAGCGTTATCCGATGGTTTTTGTACTGTTAGTGACATCGTGCAGGAGTAGAGTTTATGGATGATAATGTTGTATGTATTTGTCTTTTATGGAGTTTTTCCTAGACTTTTTGTTTTAAATGTTTGTTCTTTTTTTTCATATGTTTGTAAACTTTTTTCTAGACTTTTAGATGTTGTTTGTATGAATTTTTTTTATGTGGACTTTTATTTTAAATGTTTGTGTGGCCTTTTTTAAAATGTTTGTGTCGACTTTTTTTTATATGTTTTAAGAAGATAAAAATGAACATAATGCAACGATAGAAGCTAATAATCTATAAAAATGACAACAACCCAATACAAGTTACAAGTCACAAATTACTAAGGGACGAGCACAAATTACCAAAAAAAAATAAGCTAACACCTAGGATTGAATTTGCTCCACATAGCGAACTGATGTCGATATATCTCTCTATAACCTCCTACCGTGCCATCATGTTTCCAAAAAGGGCATATATGTGGCATTGGTAATAAGGGACGAGGACAGATTCTCATATAGTGGTTACCCGTGTGCAAAACTCATAAAACACCATATGGTGCAGGACGTCTATGTTGGAGTAGGTGTCCTCCACAATAGTGCGCCACATAATAAATCTTATTATGGAATATAATTGGGATATTTATTGACTAAATATATGATTAGTCAGTTGATTAACGTAAATCAATAACGGTTGGCTGACTAGAGTTTGACGTTATTGTCGTTTGACGGTGGTGATCAACTGATCACTTTCGGTCACACCTAAAGGATGAAATCCAAATAGTAACTAATTATTTGTATACGATACAGTTAATTAGTACATTACATATATTCGATATGTACGAGATTTAATTATTAGAAATTGAGTTAAGAACTCAAATTCGATTAAACTTATTTTTCAATTATGCGATAATTGACAAATAAATTTATATCTTATTTTAATACGATTAAATAAGATTTAACTTAGTAATTAATCGTTAAATTACTAAATTAGTTGAGGGTTTGAGATAGAGGTAATTAGTTAATTATAGTTACAAGGAGTTGTAAAATAAATTAACTAAGCATTGTGGGACCCATTATATATTGATATAATGGTAAAATATTACTTAAGATGTTAAGTACATATTATTTATTTAATTGAGTCATATAATTGTTATATGATCAAATTAACACTTAATTATACAAGATAATAAACCATATGATCAATAAGTATTTGTAAGACAAATATCAAAAAATCAAAATGGACCAAACTAAGGCCATTGTGGCCGGTTGGCTTATAGTTACAAGGTGATGATTTTTGTTCATGTTTACACTACTTAGTTACCTTTTGAAAGTGACATAACAAGTAGTAAACAATCATCACTTGTTCTACAACACTCCACTCTAATGCATGTGATCAAATTGAACAAAATAAGAGTATTATTTGGACTACATGATCCGGCCTCAAGGTCTATAAAATGAGCATTTTGTGTTCATTTTACAACTACTTCATTTTGTGCTTGTTTCCTTACTTGTCTCAAAAAACCTCATCTTCTTACTAAAACTCTCAAACACTAATATTTACTAAGTATTAATAGTGTAGTAATATAGTCATAATATTAGTAGAATAATATCTATCTTATTATCTAGTTAATAATAAGGGTAGATTATTTGGGTTAATCTTGGTGCAACTTAGAGGAGATCTTCTACTTGGGGGATTATTTGTATTCATCCATATTATTAGCTCAAGAACAACAAGAAGATTCTTCTTGTGCCCTTATATTTTCCATATCAATGTGAGGAAATTTCTTCTCTTATATAAATGTCTTTATATTTGCATGCATGTTACATAGATCATTAAATACTAAATTAACAAGTAATTTAGCAACTAATTAGAAGAGTCTAATTATGGTCTATGGAATTTCATGTGGTATCAGAGCTAGCTTGTAGCATTCATGTTCATTTTGGACATTTTTATTAAAGTTATAAGATAACTAATAAATCAACGATTTTGAGTTAAAATACGATTCTGACAAAATTATTTTGTACATGTATACCTACTGACCTCAAAATGTTTGTGGTTAAATTTCGTGATTTTAGGGATTAATGTGCTATTTATTTTGATTTTTGGCGTTTAAACCGAGTTAACATGCATTTTATGAGTTAAAAGTTAACTACAAATAGTTGCATGTTGATTCTGGCCATGAAATTTTAATATGATCTCACATGCTTTACTTACATATTTTATGTAAAATTTCGTGACTTTTACTTATGTATTGCATGTTCATTGATTTTTATACGATAAAAGTCGATAATATGAGATTATAATGTTCATAAATTTGAAACGTCCATTTCTGGTCTTGAAAATTTTTTGTACATTTTACATTCTGATTTTGATACTCTTGGTGAAATTTCATAATTTTTTTCACTGTTTTACTATATCTAATGTTTTTATTTGATAAAACCATTAAATACAAAGCTATTTGTTCATAAAATTAATTTAAATTTTTTGAGCAAATGTTTTTATTTTTATAGTTCCTGGAAATTTTCCAGAATGTACAAAATTTTTGGTTTCAAATTTTATGATGTTTATATTTTATTTTGGTTTTATTTCATAATTGTTATGATTAAACCGTAATATTTAGGAAATGAAATCAAATCAATCTAATTAATGACCAACAAAATTAGTAGTGACTAATTTTGAGTTCTAAATCAGTTTAGTTAATTAGTTTTAATTTAAATGCGATTTAAATGTTGATAGTGATTTTTAATGGTTAAAAAATCAATAAATCCCGGAAAAATCGAGCTACAATAAGCATGAATTGAATCTAGGACGATTTTGGCATGAATTTTGCAGCAATTTATTTAATTTATGGTTGAATGAATGAATGTCATTTATTTAATAATTTATGCAAATTTTGTACCTAGTATGGCCTAGTTATTTTTAATCGTTATTACCCGTAATGTAAGGGAATAACGGTTTGGTTGGTTGTAATTTTATTGCGATCTCGTGTCGCCGGTTTGTATAATTTAATAATTTTATTTTATAGAATAAATGTATAATAGGAATTTGTATATTTGTATATTTGTAATTATTTTTTATGAAGACCGGTGACTCCTTCAAGACGGTGCCATTTTGGAAGGTGTTCCAAGTGAAGAGGCAAGGGACCAAAGAGTTGGTTTCCGAATTTGTAACTATCTAGTTAATTTTGATTAGCTAGGTGGCCATACTAGGATTTTATTGTTGCTTGATTGCTTGCTTTAT